>JAJMJY010000039.1:0-89986 GCA_030569115.1 Sungouiella ezoensis
GAAAAGAGCCGTTTCATTCATCCTCTTTTCAGCCGATTATAACAATTAAGTATCCTTGGTAGAACATTTCTACCTTATTCTTTATACATTCTCCCCTCTAATCCGTGGACTAATTGAGGGCATTGGTCCTCATCGGTTCCCCGAACTTGTTATCTCCTCTTGCCTCAAGTTGGTTCACCTCCGAACTACCCCGAAGGGTAGGATGCCGGATTCCGGCATTTCGGCGTTCTTCCTTATCAACCCTTCTTCGAATTGCAGTAATGGAGTGCATTCATGAATAATTCTGTGTGCACAAATCAGAAGTTTGGAAATAAAGATGCTTCCCAGATCGATGTACTCCTAGATACAATCACTATCAGGAAAGCATACCAATGAAGGACCCTTCATCTTTTTTCCAGGTCGCACCCACCTCGTGGAAATAGATTTGTCCACGATTATTATTAGAAATCTTCTCAAGCGTTGTCACGTGAGTTATTTTCGTTGTCTGGCTGTACATTCCCCTTCTCGCATATGTATAATGCAGGTAAGAATGCACACGGATCTAGATCCCTTCATTTGTTCCATACACAATGGAAACTTTCCATCCTGATTTTCCAAATTTAAAGATGTCGACAAGTGGATTTAGCTCATGTCAGCTGATGTAAGCAAAAGTTCATTGAAGTCCCCAGTTCCAATAATGCTGCTCACAAAACGTGGAATGCGAGCCCCAAATGAAGCAGGGGATCAGAAAGCATTGTACAGGCCATACGCACTCCTCTCACGCATGAAGGCTGCAGCTTCTGAAACTTTAAGTGGAATAGTGGCGCGATATGAACAGTGAAACATTCGTATGCGACTGTTGTTCAGAAATCATGGGGAGAGGGAGACGACAACTTGTTACATTAGGAGAATTGCGAATTTTATCTCCTAGAAATGAGATCAATCACCGAAACCGTGACAAACTTGGGTACAGGCGGGGGAAGAGCTCATAGATTATCCAGAGTCTCCTCGGCTGTTTATGCATAAGACGCAAATCCCCACTGGGGCTCTATTGAGACGACACGCTCTTGAGATGACATGCAGTTGCACCAATGCCCCGGATCACCTCATGCAAGAGTGATCTGCGAAAATAAAAACAGGGAAGTGACGTGCGGCAATCGTGCTTCAGCACCACAGTATCACTGTAAGCAGGATGGTGCTGACGCCAGACTGGGGATGGACTATACAACCACGAGACAAATGGGCCATCTGACCAATGAGGCTTGCACATGCATCAGCTCGAGTCGCATTCCGCCGTGTCTGACGCAAGTACATGCAGCAGACGGCCAGCGACCACATGGCTGCGTGGATCATTGCAGAGAAGGTGTGCATCGGAGTTCCACCTGACAGGACTGCATTGCCAGCCCGCAACCAGATGGCCACAGCCTCGGCACAACTCTACACCTTAGGAACGTTCCTGCCACTGCCACTCTAGGATCAGTCCACCTTGCGCTGTATGCACCAATATGATGCATCGAAACTTGCTTCCGGTCCCGAAACTTACTTTCATGTATGGCCCACAAGGGTGTAGTTTCTCGCTAGTAAGCAGGAAAGAACATACTACCAACTAGAACGGGCCGCCAATTCTTTTCTTCCACTGCCATGCAAAGCACCTCTGCTTATTGCACCTTATAGGACTGCTTCGTCAACTTCCTCCTTGGAGTTTATCATTTTTTATCTCCGTACGTGGTTTCCGCTATTTCCCGGGCTCGTCAACGCTTCATCTGTTTTCCATTCTTCATTCCAACTATAATATCCGCTCACAATTCTCCCTCCTCCATTATTCCTGGTACTTTGCTGTCCCATTGCATGGCAGTTTCAAGCTGTTGTTCCCATTTATACTCCCGAATAGTCTATATCTGCCACTCCTTAGTGCTGGCTTGTGCATGCTACCATATACTTCTGGCTTCTTTTACGACGTGAAAGGCAGCCAGCAGGCGTATCCTCAGACGTCTAATGTTGCGAATGCCGAAGCGAATGTGTCCAAAGCTGCGGTTCGAGGCATGCACCACTCGAAAAACTCATCGAATAATCCGGCGGTATATCCGGCGGTGTATTCACAGGTGAATCCGGGGGCCAATTCCGTCGCCAACGCCGCTATCAACCCCGGAGCTAACTCCGGCATCAATTCTGTTCTCAATACCGCTGCCATTCAATCTGAAGACCAGCCTACGGTTCGGTCGACTTCTCCATTGGCTGCTCAGTCACGAATAGTTAACATGTCCGCCCAGAAACGTAACGTGAACCATAACGAAATGACTGTGGCGGATCAGATAAATTCTGCTACTCTGGGGAATATGGTGAGTCGAGTTTTTCAAGGTAATCTGATGCCCTTGCCTACTCCGAACGAGCAAGAAAATCTGGCCATCAATATTTCCGGGGTTCGAAGACTGGTTTCCGGACATCAATTGGTGCAGAATAATCATCATTCGAGGCAGAATAATCACCACTACCCTCTGAAGCTGCCGGTTTTATCGTCGCAGCCCTACTCGCAGTCTTCGACTGCGCTGCTCCAAACTCTCCAAACACTCCAAAATCGTCTATTATATCAGGCGACAGACACTCCTGGTCAGCCAGAAAGAATATCTCCTCCGGCGCCGGTTCGTCCTCTGCAGACACAGCCACCTCACTCATTTCATCCTCGCATGCTGGCAGCTCAGGATATAAACCACCAACTCCCGACAAACGACTCCTATTTAGCCTCCAGCCAACAACAGGAGTTGCACTTCCATAGCCAGGGTCATATGATTCCCTACTACCAGCAGCAAAATTTTTCCTCCAGCCAGAACAATGCAATGTCCCTAAATCCACTAGCATCCACAAACACCAGATACGACGCTATCACCAATACATGGAACACTCCCACATCTGTGCTGACATTTCCCCAGCATTCCGTGCAACCGTCTCTTCAGCAAAATTACCTAAATCCGCAATATCCTAGCCAGCTTGGTTCTATTCCCACAAATATGGTCACTCTCCAGATGCTGCTGCAAAATGGTGTTCCAGTGGTGCAGCTGTGCAATACGAGCCCCCCCCTTCTCAAGATGTATTCGACGCCGTATGGGCCGACGACGCAAAAATTGGGTGATGTGGGTTACACTACTGTGGGCGGAGCAATGGGCATGGACCAGGTAGATGTTAATGGAAATCTGACGTTATATGGCAATGGGACAAACATTCAGTCTACCATGGTATCCGATGCTCAATATCAAGTCTCCAAGACTCCATTACCTGCAAAAAAAAACCAATGCCCTGTTTGCCAGAAGGTATTCAAGCGTCCGTCATCGTTACAAATTCATTTTTACATTCATACGGGAGTCAAGTTGCACAAGTGTGAATGGGAAGGATGCGGACGTCTTTTCAACGTTAAGTCCAACATGGCAAGGCACTACAAACTTCATTTGAAGAATGACATGAATGATGAAAACAGTTAGGTCTATCTATTGTAAGTAACCAAGGAGAAGATGAACTTTGACTTACAATGACTAGACGGTGGATAAATTTCCTGGGGTTTGGGGAAGACGCATTGAAGGAGTGATCATTAAAAAAAAAATTGAATTGAGACAGCGACGTGTAGAGGTTCCCGAAAATAAAAAATAAAGGATTTACAAGGAACATCATCAAAAATTGCACTCACATTTAAACAATTGTTTGATGGAATGAAATGAATCAGTGAACAGAACTGGGGTAGTAGTTACATCCCCGCATTTTGAAATAGCCCCGAAATCTTAACCGAAATGACATGTTCCTTTAGTGATGCAGGCAAAGCTGGAATGATTTTCGCAATTTGGATGTTCCTTGACTTGTATGCATCCAGAATTCTGGCATGGATCGACGATGCATATGCGCCAAAGGCGAGCTTCGTTAACGCGTTGTGCTCAGGGACGTCCGGTGAAAAAGACCACACTAGAAAAGCAAGATTTGTGATTTGGGCTAGGAGTTTGGATAATAGCTGTGGCAGCGTATTTCACAGCTAATTCGGCCTTCAATGGTAGCCTATTTGTTTGTTGCAGGGTCAATGGAGGTAGACAACTGTAGAGTGCAGATGATACCAACATATACTCTTAGTTGCAGGGATGAGCAACTATGCCATACCACGTTAAAATCAAGAATAAGGTTCTGACTGTAGGGGACATGCGGTCAGGAACTTGAAAGTTTGATTATGCATGCGAATTACGATCTCAATTTCGAAGATTTCTAGGCATTCTCGGGGAATAGGAGTGTCGAAGAGTTCCCGATAACCACGAAAACCACTTGTGCTATTGCTGCAAAAAACTAGATTGTCTGTAATGCTCGGGAGTAATGGAACCCATAAAGTAGTATTAAATTTTCTATGATTATTTGTAATAGTTTGACTAGTAGGCTCGTGACCAAAGATCGTAGTTATTATTATGAAGGTATGAAAACGTGGCCCTTTAAGTAGTCGGAGTAGAAGACAGCGATACCGACTACAGGCAGAGGAAGCTGACGATTGATAGGGGACCGATGGGAGACCGATCGGAGCCTAGCAACCGGAAGGCACTCCTAAGATCAGATAAGTGAAAGGAACATTAAAGAACAAAAACACTGATTGGTGTACAATCTATTACATTATTCCTAATATTGTTAACTTTGAGATGTCTTCAATACACAGATTCCACATGCGACTGTCTGGCATAGCGCAAATCTACAGAATACTGTGGTATCAGAACTCTCTCTTGTGACCTCTTGCATTAAATTCTGATTTGCTATCGACGCGATTCTGGTGATGTCAATCTGTGTGCTCTGTTCTTCCGGAAACAACCAACCACAAGGATTTATTATACCGATAGACGAACAAGGTAGTGCCCATATTAGTTCTCTATTGATAAATGCGTGACTATTATGATAATGTTTTCTCGTCGACCTACAACCGTTTGGGTGACGTTCTATTACATGGGTTTTGGAAAGGTACAACTCGACGCACATATTAGTGCAGGTGTCGCGCATGCATGGCACTTCCGCAATGCATGTCACCTCTGCGCCTGAGGGCAAAAGTCTTGTTTCGATGCTCCCTGCGAGATTAGATTCAGGTTTGTAGATGGACAAACAGGGTATCACCTGGGAAGACATAGACTAACGGTTGCATTGATCTTAATACCCGTGCAAGCTATTTCTATGGTCTTCCGGAATATTATTCGTTGCATACCCCAGTTTCTCCGAACAATGGCGTCTCCGAGAAATAGTCACTCCAAACAATAGCAATTGCTGTAACCTGCATAACCTGAAACGATCATGAGATTTACAATCTCGCCGAAATATTTTCTGCCATTAGACTACGTATCTTATGTTCTCAGTAAACGTCAGCAGATCTGCATCGTTGGGAATTGTCGAATTTTGCTTACTCGGCGCCTACACGCTCGACTCGCCCAAGACTTCTACATCGCATTTGCACTCATGTTAGTTGTATTTTGGAAGCGAAATGGCTCTTTATGAGAGATCAGCATCCATGATGAAGATCACGATCACCCCATGGAGCATCTTCAGTGGCATGAGGGATATTTTTCAAAGTATAATGTATGGGAGTAGGCTCTCAGAGTCAGATCGGAGGTAATCGGTAAATCGCCTGGAATATTCTTCTCGGCTGGTTTCTAGTTTCTTAACCTCTTCAAGCAATTTATAAGTCAATTGTGTCGGAGGATGGCGGTAAGAGGCTAGAGGTCGAGCAAATTAGGAGGTTTTGGGTGCACTTCAAAATGGTAATTGTCGTTGACGTCGTCGATGAACTAGGAGCTGTTCTTGCTTTCGGAAATATCAGTATTGTGTACAGAGAACTTCAACATGTAGAGTGTAGAGGGAAGAGAATAGATCGCTAGACTAAATTATTTTGCTTGTTGAAATTGCCCCGAATGCTTAGACATAACTTCAAATCGGGTGATTTTTACAGCAGACTAAGAATAGCATCGCTTAAGCCTAGGCGCTTAAATCGGGGAAAGCACCTGGACATCCGCGTAACGGACGGAGACAACGAAGTAGGAAGGCAACTTTGACACCCGTGCACCTCCACACCCGTGCACCAAAGAGATTCAACCCTGCACACAGCTCCACCAACCACATTCTCAATAAAAAAAACCAACTACGAATCTACAATCATCGATAATGGCTGCCCACCACATCGCCAAATACATTCGCCACGCCCCAGTGAGCAGACCGCACGTGGACCCTAAGGTCAAGTACGGTGCCAAGCTTCTTGGTGCCACCATGTGGTTCTACATTTTCTACAGAGTCAAGGAGGACTTTATTGGAGGACATCACTGAGTTTCATTGAGAGGAGAGGTTGTCGCCTGGTGGGTTTCGGAGGGTGTTTCCGCATAGCATAAATAGCAATATACTCGATAGGAAGTGAATGTAGGTGAGAGGAGAGCGATTGCTGGGAATTCTAAAGATTTGATGCAAACGTTTTGACTAATCGAAGTGGATCAATCCGTTATAGTGCACAAGGAATTTTTTATCTTGATGTATTTGCTTCTGCCAGTGGATGTGAGCGATGCTCTCATGGCTGGAAGCATTTCTGAATGATGTTGATTAACAAAAACGTTCTTAATCAACGAATTGGCTCCGACTTTAGGCTATTCTATTATCAGCACTTCTTGCTTGCCTTGCAACCTGCCGCGTTGTCTGATTTCGGTCCATATAGCCACCAGACCACCCATTAAGTCTATACCTGTCAGTTTGCAATGTATGGTCTCCCTTTCTGGTTCCGTCACATTGAACATCCCATTAAATTCTGAATCGATGTTATGAATGCACCACTAAGAAACTCGCAGTCGACGATTTCTCGAGCCTCTTAATTTTCCTCGTCCACGGCCTCGGCCCGAAGCTCGCTGATCCTTGTAGGTGCTATTAAGAAGCTCCTTGGTCTTGTGTATACTCTCATCCTGCTTGCTCAGCATGGTTCCTTCCGACGCTTCTTCCTCAAATTCCATCTGCTCGCTCTCTTCTTCTGCACCATTTCGGACGGTCAGAAAGTTGAACCCCTGACTGTTGCAGTGCACAAGACGGAAGCATCCCTTTCGATCTAGACTGAACACCATCACGTTGTACTCTGGATCGAGTTCTTGTCCGTTAGAATCCAAAACCTCATCCAACTCGTCCCCAATCAAGTGGTCGCAAAGATTAAAGTGCCAGAGCTTGTGATATGCCGAGAAGTACATGTCATTAATCTTCTTCAAGGCCAATCTGGAAATCTCCATGTTTTCGTCATCTTCGTCATCTCCTTCCTCCAACGACAATTTCACAATCTTGTCTATCGAGTCGCTGATGGTTACAGGAATCTTATCGAAAAGACTGAGCCCAATTTCTATGAGCTGCCGCGTGGGTGGATCATACTCCAAAATTTTGGACACATCGTCTTTGATTGCCAACCACAACTCGCCAAGGATCATGCGCAATCTCGAAAACTTGCTGCGATAGTTCTCAATGTAGCCAGCTGACCCTCCCATGCTATCTACAAAACTCATTCCATTTCCCAGAACTGGGTACCGAAAATGCAAGCCCTGGCTAACTGTGAAGTCTGCGCCGGTCATAATAGCCAAATGCTCAAGAAGCGGCGTTTTCACCACTGGCAGATGTGATAAGAAAATGTTGACAGTTTTGCCAGAAGATTTCGCCTCGTGGGCGTTCAAGTAGAGCTGTGCCACCTGCGGGAGGGTGATCCACAAATCGCCTTTGCGGCCACACATTTCGCTCGTATGGTCGATTGTTTCCCTCGATGGAGATTCTGAGGCTTCATTGGCATTCTCGTCACCCGGAGCTATCTCAGCGTCTAAATTGCCGCTGTCAAATAAACTGTGCACCTTCAAATTGCCGCCGAGCCCATAGATCCGAATATTGTGGCCTTCCCCTTCAAGCGTATACGAACGCCTGTGGTTTACTATATACAAATTAGGGACGTAGAAAACTCCAGACAAAAATTTATCCACGATGACGGGATCGTCCAAAGGTCCAACAATAGTATAGATGGGACAAGGAAGCTGTTTTGTTCCGGCCAAATAAGCATCCATGTGCGAGAGCATGTTTGATTCCCGGAGAATCTTTTTGAAGTTGTTTGTCAAGTCTGAATCGGGAGCAGAGCTGCTATTCCCGTTGATGAGCGACAAATCATTGAGTTCGGAGACCAAATGTTTGGGTAACACCGCCAGAAACGCTACTAGCAGTCTTAAATATGCCAAATCCGTTGTCGTTTCGGCAGTTCCTGAGTTCCAGAAGCCGAAATTGCCAGTATGGACAATGTGGGAGGGGTGTTGCTCGGCAGCAATAGCCGCCAACGCATCCCAATTACCCTGGATATCGCTGATAGCCGCCAACCGAAGGGGAGAGCCTGACATGATAGCGTAACTTTCAAGGTTTGATCGTAAAGTTATTGGACCGGCCACACGTGATGTTCGGTGCAGGGAAGTGTGGAGTGACCCAGAGTTGTCGAAGGAGGGCCGACGGAAGTGAGGGGTAGGAGGTTTTTGTGAGATGATAATAAGGATTTTGGGAGGAATAGAGGGAAAAAGGAGATGTTTAGCGATTTGAGGAGGCAGGGTGGATCTTGGTTAGGTAGATTCGGGTGCTGTGCAACCCAAAAATGCGACGGGCGAAAACCCGAAATTGACAAGAAGTGTCGAATTCGACAAAATATCTAGAGGTAAAATTGGGGAAGATAATAAGAGCGTATATGAAGTTTGGAAGTGATATGAGGGGAATAATGCAATAGACAGTGGCTGATCTGCACTTTCCAAGGAATTGCTGGGAGGTTGAAATCTTTGGATATTCGCAGCCTTATCAGTTGTCGATCTTTTTCTACGAATCTTTAATAGATTACGCACCAATCAGATTGTTCTTTAATTTTCTTTCACTTGAATATCCCAGTTGTATGTTAATCCGGGATACTCGAATAATACTCCTAAATGACCACCGCTGAGATCCCCTTTATCTTACTCTCTATTCATTTCAACTCAGAGATGTTTGGCACCTCTGTTCCCGGTTATTGGTACCGTTATCTCCTATTGCGCCCAGTTAAGGGTCTTTCTCTAACTTTATTAGTATGACTACGATCTTTGATATCGACACTACTGGTCGAACTATTACTATTAGCAGGTTTAGCCAAGGTCCCTTTCTTGAACGATAATCCCAAATGAGTATTCCAGTGGACTCTATGTATGGTTTCTTGTTCAAATAAATAAATGATTCTCGGCGTTATGCCGACAGGGCGAAACGTCACTTTGATGGACAAAATTCATCAATATTTCTTACCACTGTGGTTGCAACAGTCATCCATTCTAAAATTTGGTTTCACAACCCTATTACACTTCAAACTCTTCAAGTTCCACATTATTTATGCATAGTTCCAACAGTAGAACATATCCCAAAATGTTTGTTTCCTCCACATCGAAGCTTTATCCTTCTCTCGGAATATTCGCATGCATAGAACATTTTCGATCTCATGTACCAGGAACCAAAGAAAGAAGTTGCACTAAAATTCAAAAATAAAAATAAAAAATAAACAAAGCAGAAAGTATCAATACTACCTATAATCAACTTTTTATTCTCCTAAGCAATCTCCCCATTATCCCAGTGTATCCCGCAACCACCACTACACACCCATACATTCTCGCATCACTACTCCACACACCGAATTTAGCATCTTACACAATTCATGCTCTAGCATGCAAGAGCCGCCGCAAAGACTCCGTGGCGCCATCATCCGAGGCAATCTCGCCATCACCAAACGGCTATTGGCGCGTTTTCCCGAACTCTGGCTCAACATTGACCCAAATAATCACGGGTGGTGTAATCTCCACTATGCATCGTACCACGGGAACTACTTGGTGTGTTTCCACTTGGTGTCGCTTATGAACGGAAAACGTGAAACTTCGAGCGTTTGTGACATTGACTTGATCACTTTCGACAACCTCACGGTGCTCCACATGCCGTTGGTGAACCACCACTCTCAGACTCTACATTTTCTTCTCCAGGAATTCTCCGATAATCGATGGATAAATCACCGGGGCGGGCCGCTCTCGCGGACTCCGCTACATTACTGCTGTGTGCATGGTTTTGAAGACGGACTCAAGCTTTTGCTCGAGTTTGGTGCCGATTGGACCGTTCAGGACAAAAACGGCGATACGTGTCTCCATCTCTGCTTTGAATACGGCCATTTAGAAGGTTTGGAGGAGCTTGTGAAGTTTACGGCTACAAGAAGACTTCGGCGGTACTTACAGGAGTCCAGCGCTGACGTCGATGGAGAATTGAGGGAGTTACCAAAAGATCCGAAAATGCCGTCTGGCTCGGTAAGTCAGACAAAACGGGATATTCGGGCGGCCGTCCAGGAGGAAATCGCCAAATTCGAAAGCATCGTCAACCATGAGGGCTGGCGGGCCGAGGACTACGCGGCCACCTTCGATATGGCAGAGAAGTACAACTCGTTGAAGGAAACATGGATTGATCTCGCAGTAGAAGAGGAATTGGCACTCAGACACCTCAAAGATACCGACTCGTCACTGTCGATGTATGTGTACGATCCTATTCACGATCGTCTGGCGAAAATGTCGCTGCACAGCTTATCTTCTTCCATTCAAGTGGCTACTGCTACAGGAAGCGTATACAGCTCGCTGGCTGGTGATGCTGGAGTGCTCTCAAGTCCTATACATCTGGTGATGCAGCCACTACTGGCCAGTTCCCGCCACGGATCAATTCCGGAGAATTTGGCCGAATCAACTGGTGGTATACCTAATTGGAAAGATACTTCAATCGAAACAAAGGCCAGACAGCATTCGCGGTCTTTGCCTGGATCAACACCAGAACCAACTGGAGAAAGACCTACGCTGACGCGAAAACGTTCCAACACGTCTTTTGGATTTGCTCAACGGCCTCCACAACTTCTGGCAATCAGAACTCCCGTTTTGGCATCCGGTTCGATGCCACCGCCGCCGGTCACACCATTACTGGTGGAAATGTCCAAACTAGACTTGTCTAAGACTCCGTCGCTCAAATCTGTCACCATTTCGCCGCTGGTTCGGACCTCGAAAAGAAGATCCAGCGATGATGTCACCAACGACACGAAATTGGCCCAGAAACTCACCAGATTTCATACCACTGTCAGCACCTCGTCGTCTACGACGGGCAGTCCCGGCTCTGTTGTTACGCCAACGTCTGCTCGGTCGCCATTTTCGCTTTCTCCGCTCAAATTCGCCCTGAGAAAACGAAGTGCATCGATCTCCAACCCACCAAAGATGGAGGCATCCAATGCTGCTCGGGCGGCAGCAGAAGCCGCTGTGCGGTCTCGAAGTTCTCTGTTTCGACTTCCACAGCATCCTATAGCCGACAAAATTGCCGACAAGACTTCGAAAGTTGCGCCTCGGCTCAAACGCAATGCTTCCACGCCCGTTTTCGGTTCCTACTCAGGCGCCGATGCATCTCGGAGAATGTCAAAACAAGCCAGTGAATTGTCGAAGAAGATGCTACCAAATAATACTGTTCTCGAAACTCTGAGCACAGACGGATCTCTCGATACAATCGATTTATCTACTATTCTGGTTGGTGCCCTGGAGATGAGACATCGCTTGACATTACCCATTGCAGAACTGGATTCTGATAGATCTGTATCTCCGACGAAAAAACTACAAAGTTCTCCACTTCCGGATTCGGATGCTTCCAACAGACCGCATTTCTTGCTGAAGATCTCTCCGCAATCTGCGGGAAATTCCAATCCTCCACAGACGCCCCTACACTCGGCAACCTTTGCAAGCAGCGAGAATATTTCTCCAGCAGCACCAAAACTTGCTCGAGACGTCAGCAGTATCTCATTCACTAGGGTTAGAGACGAATAGTATAAGGAAGTCATATGTCCATCTCTAAATGGGAAAGCTGATGAGCCATGTGGACAACCGTGCTATCAAACCCTATCACTGACTCAGAAAAATTGGCGAAATCAACCAGGTCCTTTTCCGTGACATAGCTATAGAGCGCTCTGTCCAACGCATAATGGGTACCAAAATGGTCGTGATGGAAATGGGCAAAGTCGATCCAGACATTGGCTTGCTTCTGGAAGTGGAACCCACAAAAGATGCACATGCAGCAGTACGCGAAGATGATGCGCAAACCAAATGGATGTTTAGCTCGAACAAGTGACGTAAAAGCAGGAGGTACCGCGTAGAGCAGTCGGAAGAAAGGAATTGGGTAGCCCTTAAGTATGGCAAAACTAAGGCTATTCTCCATCACCGTAAGCACGTTCTCAAAAAGCTCGTTCTCTTCGCTTGTTCTCATGTTGATCTCTGCAAACCCACTTTGTCCGAAATAGTAATCGTGGAGATCCACTCTCAACTGGGCCACGATTCCACTAGGAAACGCAGGTTTGTCCAACATGAGCAAGGACCAACCCTCACGCATTCGTCCCAACGTAGTCATATATTGGCCATTCACCTCATCAAGGAGGTTTTTTACACATATGGCAAAGCCCAATATATCCACCGCAGGATCTCCATCAAAATCCACCACCGGCATAATGCTGTGAGGATGGAGCCCCAAAAAGGCAAAAATAAGGGTACTGGAGAAGAAAAAAATATCGGGATGCGATGACCCCTGCTTCTCCTCCAATGCAATGTGACTATTGGTCTGTTCCACTGTTCTGGAGAAGTACGAAGCAGTTTTGGTAAAGATACTATCGGAGGAATCTTCAAACACCGTCAGCGAGTTGAAAACGTGGGAAAAAGAGCAATCGAGTTTCTCGTCATGATCAAACGAGATGAGACGGTCCAGTTCGAGCACGGACCCCACGTTGGCGTATCTCCAGAGATTCAAGCATGCAAAAGCGAAAACCGATTGTCTTACCAAGTCCAGCGAGGCAAATTGGCGCGGAAGAGACGTTCTCCATTGATTGTCTACCTGCTTGTTGATGTTGAAAGAAAAAAGCGGAATACAGGCGTCGTCAAAGAATCGTAGGAGTCGGTACTCAAACCGGGTCAAATTCATCTGAGTCGCTAGCGAATTATACAGATGGAGTGATACTCTGTTCATTAGATTTCGTCTGTAAACAGCAACACCAGACGTTTCTCCATCGGAATTGGATTCTGGACTCACTGAGGGCGAAGTATCTGATAGATATTCACATCTTCGATGAGTGGCTATACAATACTCACAAGCTGGCCGAGCTTCATCACACTGGGGTTAGTAGAGCGATTGGGAAGAGATTGGAATGGCACGGGGATGAATTACTTACTTTTATTTTGAGCCGTTTGCAACTTATACACCCATTACGAGAGAGTCGTCTTCTGGCCATGGAGTTGAATTTCGAAGAATGTGTCAAAGTATCCTCCTGCATTTATAAGAAGTCTAGGAGGTTATGGCGGCGGTCTACCAAAATATGGCGAGGATTGAGGAAAGTGGGGGCGCGTGGGTGGGTAGAGTAACTCCCAGGGGTTATTAGCTTAGTGAGATGCTATGTTTTGGTATATCTGGGTAAACATTTCTAATGATTGCTACTGGAGTAGAGGTGGGACTAAGTTAGGTTCACTCGCATTGACAATGTAGATCGTAAAGATTGTGGACGCACTCCGATAAGAGAAAAAAGGAGGGGTGTGAGATAATTTGAAAAGGAGAAGAGAAAGTGAATGGGGAATGGATTATGTTGCAGCGGATTAAAATGGAAGGATCTTATTGTTTGAAGAGTTATAAATTGGTTGTAAATCTGGATGAGACATTTGAAATTGCGAATCTTTGAAATCTAGACCATCAAATAGGCGATGGTAGTTAGGATGTCTCAGAGAAGAGATGGTTGAGGACAACAGATACTAAATTCAGAGGGAGTGGTTGAAAGCTTACAGCTATCTAATTTGAGGGTCACAATTGAAGATGGTAGATCAAAGATTTGGCCTTCAATCGGATTCCCCCTTAAATCCAAGTGCCTTAAGTTCGGGAAATTTAATAGCCTCACCCCTGTCCAAAATTCGGCATACTAATAGATCCGTAGCTCTGTAATCAGAGCAGGGAAGGTGGAAATATCCGGTAATTCCACACGTTTAGGTAAGTTGCCTCTCCAAATTTTTGAAGTCCTTTAGGAATCACCGAACTGTCAAGCAAAGATACCATATCCTGTTCGTTTGCAAATGTAGCAATACAACCTTTAAATATCATTGTGGACAATGACCTGGGCCAATCTATTATTCCTTTTGCACATCTACAGTAGTCAAATTTAATCTTCCTCAAGTTGGGTGGAATAATGTCCAAATCTAAAGTTTCTTCATCGTGCAATGTCCATTTATGAATATGATCAATCGAAACTCTTGATGCGTATTGCCGAAAGCACTTAATAAAGCCTTCAAACTCGACATTTGGGATAGCCCCCAAGAACTCCGGGTGGACCTCTGCAAGTCTGAGTAGATCATAAAATCCTGAGTCCATTCCACCTCTGGTATCGGCACAAATTCTTAAGCATTGCACTGATGCCTTAATCTCTCCTCTGGCTAAACAGTACAACTCCTCAATGGAAACCAGAACAAATTCCTCATCCAAATTCCTTGGACCATAATATACCTTTTGGTACAAAATACTCTCCAAAGCTTGTGTAAAAGGGTTGGTGGGGAATTCTTTGCAGATAGCATGTATCGGAGAGAGATCGACTCTCCCAAGAATAGATTTAATGATTTCCACCGGCAATTCGTCAAACTTCATAATCAGTTTAGGAATGTGTTGGGAAGAGGGAAAGGGGAGGCAGTTATTAGCTTACTGTTGTTGCAGGGTTGCACATACATGAGCAGCAGGTTGCATCCTCGAACCGATGAGTGGAGAAGTCTAGATCCTAACAAAGCTTTCCTCATGCTGATTGATGTACATGTATCGAGAATGGTTTGCTCGTTGCAGTAGAGGAAATAGAAAGATGAATTCTTTTCAGTACTCCTATGTGGAAAGGCCATTCTCGATCACACTGAATATCAAACCGGACTCATCGTTGCGTAAATGGACTCAGTTTCGTTCTTCTCCACTAAACTTTTCCATTCTGTAGATTATCGGAAGGTTCAGAAATGATAAGTCATGCAATCATTATCTTCCAATCTATTACTTCGCTCATTATTTATCGTCACCATTTCTGTGATAATTCATAACCGTCTGTATTTCTAATGGGACCTCCCCTTTTGGTCAATTTCCACTTAATTTCCCTTACCGTCACGCTTAGCACAGGACTTGCTGCTTAGCACAGGACTTGCTTTTGGGTCATCCTCCATTTAGGTCTTTTCTTTCCTGGTACCATGCAACTTCTATTTTCGGAAACGTCAAATAGATACCCAGTTGTTATTTTTCGAAGTTACTGCCTTTCTATTCTCAGTCTATCAGTTAAGTAAATAGTGAGAAACTCTTTTCGTCTGATTTCGTACGAACACTTGAAAAATGCAGGTCCTCTTAGAATTCCATGAAACTCAATCATGATGCCTAATTCCTCGCATTGCTATCGAGTGGACTTGGTGAACTCGAAAAGGGCTGGAAGATTCTGATCTCGAAGATTATGTACTTGTCAGTGGGCGTATAGGAAAACCTCTTAGGATGTCCCCCACTTGGTACATTCGCCAAATCAGCCATTTATATTACGAATGTAAGTAAGAAATTTTCAAGAAACAATGAATGGATGGTTCGTGTTGAATCATGAGAGGCAACATTCATTGTGTCAGAGTCTCATATTCCATAGTAGCACCGTAGTAGCAAATCTACAGAGGTTGTAATCAAGCTTCAACCTTAAATACGACTCACATTTTTGCCCGTTATCGTATTTCCCCATTTTATCTATTTTCCCGTAGCATTCTTTCATTAAAGTGTTGGTGTCGATTCTATGGGACTCCCACCTTTATGCACACCAAAATCAACAGCTACTACTTCATGAAATCACCCGCCAATTTCAAGAAACAGCGGATTATCAGCAGCTTTTTCACCCCTGCTGGACCCAAGAAGGTACCAGAGCCCTCATCGTCCTCTTTGGAGGTCTCCAACAAGAGGAAACTCGAATCCTTTCTACATTCCAAAGAGCCTACCACTTCACCAAAGAAAGCACGCGTTGAAAGCCAACTGAAGACTGTTGGTTCCACTGAAACAGATGCAAAAGCTCCAAGAAGATCCATCAAGGACAGATCTAATCCGTTAGCGGCCAGAACAAAAACAAAGTTAACGCCATTAGAGAAACAGTACATTGAGCTCAAACTTCAGCATCAAGACAAGATATTGGCCATCCAGGTTGGGTACAAATTCAAATTTTTCGGCCATGATGCCGTGGTAGCTTCCCAGCTACTCAATATTATGCTTATTCCTGGGAATTTAGGCCTAGATGAGCGACAACATGACCGTTTTGCTTACTGCTCGATTCCTGACAATCGTCTCCATATCCATCTTCAGAGATTGCTCAACCATGGGCTCAAAGTGGGTGTGGTTAAACAGACTGAGACAGCAGCAATTAAGTCTGTGGAAAGTTCAAACAAAAGTGGTCTTTTTGAGCGAAAAGTCACTGGAGTCTACACCAGATCAACCTATATGGGAGATGAGCTACTTACTGGCGACCCCACACTCAATCGGAGCGCTAATGTTGAGTTTTCTGAGGAAAGCACCTTCATTCTCTGTATTAATGAGCTGCAGCATCCAAAAAACTCGAGTGTGGTGGCTGTGGACCCCGTAACTGGCGATATTGTGTTTGATGAATTTCCAGACACTGCAACGCGAGACGAGCTCGACACGAGGTTGCAATATTTGAAACCTAGTGAGGTTATTGTAATTGGAAACGATGATAATATTTCTTCAGAGACTAAGAAAGTTCTACAGTTAAACAATCCGAACGTGGCCATCTCCTTCGAGAAACAGAAGAAAGAGAGTCAAATCCACACAGGATTATCAGATTTCTTCGTCGATGTGGACGAAGAAGGACGATCGGCGCATTTGGCCGAACATTACATGCTCAACTATTCATTTTCCATCCAGAGTTGTATCCACGAACTAATCCACTATCTTGCAGAGTTCAAACTCAGCAATGTGTTCACCATTCCGACCAATTTCACCAGCCTCACAGACTCTCGTAAGTGTATGCTCTTGCCAGGAAATACATTGAAGGCACTAGATATTTTTGAGGTGCAAGATGACCCTTCTTCGAGAAAGGGCACCTTGATGTGGCTCTTAGACCACGCATACACGAGGAAAGGATCTAGACTATTGAAAAAATGGATTCACAGACCATTGGTAAAAAAGGAAGATATAGAAGATCGACTTGAGGCAGTTGAAGCATTGAAACTGGGTGAGTTTTCTCATTTGGTAGATTCGTTGAGAGGAGCAATCGTCAAGATCGGGAAATCCGGTGTTGACTTGGATAAGCTTCTCATCAAGATACACTACTCAGCCACATACCTTTCTGGCAAAATCTCTAGAAAGGACGTTTACATGATGTTGAAGAATTTTCTGGACATACTTGATATTTCTAAGAGATTCGGTGAAGAAGGTGTTGAAGAGTTTGAAAAATCAAATCAGTCTACGATGATCTCCAATATTCTCCGGAAACTTTACGACTTGAGCCAAGAGCCTGTGGCTACCAATTTATTGGAAATGATCGATGCTAGTGCAGCATTGAATACAACGAACTTGAATGAGCAGAGGATCCACTTTTTCAACCTCCGCAATGGAAAATTTGACTCCGTGGCTGCTGAAATCGAACAAATCGCAATAATCGAATCGCAGCTCGACCAAGAATTGGAGAATATCCGCAAGTTTCTCAAAAGGCCCCAACTTTCTTTTATCACGAACCTTAACGACACTCACCTCATCGAAGTCCGAAACGGGAAAGCAGTGGATGCTTTACCGTCCGACTGGGTGAAAATCAGCGGAACAAAGACAGTTTCCAGATTCAGAACCCCGGCCATATCGAGTTTGCACAAGCAGTTACAGTATCACAACGATATGGTGTTGAAGGCAGCAGATTTGTGCTTCAACGAGTACTTGAAAGAAATCGACTCACATTACGAGTATTTCCATCATATTGTATCTAACATCGCCACATTCGACTGTCTCTTGTCACTAGCAAGAGCATCAGCTGCTTCATCTAGCCAAAACTATGCCAGGCCCACATTAGTGGATGACCAGGTGATCGATATCAAACAGGCCACCAATCCGATTCTCTCCAGCTTATCTCTGGAGTATGTCCCTAACGATATCGATATTTCCTACGACGACAACAGAGTACTTATCATTACAGGGCCCAATATGGGAGGAAAATCAACATATGTAAAGCAAATTGCATTATTGGTGATCCTGGCCCAGATTGGATGTCTTCTTCCTTGCGCCAGTGCCCGGATGGGGATCTTCGACTCCATATTTATCCGAATGGGTGCTCATGACAATATCTTGAGAGGAAAGTCCACTTTCATGGTGGAGATGTTGGAGTCGTCAAACATTATCCAGAACTACACCGACAAGTCTCTCATTATCTTAGATGAGATTGGACGAGGAACAGGAACCAGCGACGGGATTTCGCTAGCCTATTCCATTCTCAGATACATCATTGAGGACCCCAAGAAACCCTTGGCGCTCTTCATTACTCATTACCCATCTTTGCATGTTCTTGACAAATTCGACGGGGTCAAGAATTACCATATGGCATTTGTTGAAAAAACACTAGCAGAAGGTAAGGAGAATGACTGGCCAGAAGTCATTTTTCTATACAAGTTGGTTCAAGGCGTTGTATCCAATCTGTACGGACTCAACGTTGCCAAGTTGGCAGGAATCGACCAGAAGATCATCGAAAATGCATACAAAGTTTCAGAAGCCATGAAGAATCTGGTGGAAAGGAAAACCATTTTGGATTCCGTTCAGAACTTGACAAGGGCCAATGCTGGTCAGATTCTTGCTGACATTTGTGCCAACTTATGATCTCTTCATAGCATAGATATCTTCGTATAGATGAGTCTTTTCATTAACGCAGTTCAAACGATTCGATCAAGGATAATGAAGGCATAGCCAGCAATGGACTTTCCAATCAAAAGAAGCTTCTACAACCATTCGCTAACAGTTTTCACTATCTGTCACCCTCACCTCTGCTCTCTTGCCACCTGTCTGTACCATCCTTAGTACTCTCTTTTTATTACGAACACCGGATTCCAACCGTTAAGTCCAATATTTAAACTAAATAATTCTAATGAAATTCAACAAAGTCCAACAACACTCTATTGAATTCCTCTGGATTGTCCAAGTAAATGTGATGACCAGCATCCTTAACAATCACCAAACTCGTATTTTTGTCTCCCAATTGCTTCAACTTCTCCACGCAATACTCTCCACCTTTCATGTTCATCCAGTCCTTGTCTCCATACATCCATAATGTACTGATATGGTTTTCTGTCAAGAAATTTTCTAATCCACGATCACATAACGGCAACCGAGCCAAAATCTCGTGGTTGATGAGCTTGGTGATTGCTAGCTCTCCAGATCCTTGGTATTGGTTAAAAATGGAGTAGGAATACTCGTGAAGCTTCAAAATCAAGTCTGTGTTGGACTCCGGTTCCTCTCCAGTGGAGTTTGCTTTGAGGTTCCTAAATCTTTGGAATGACCACAATGACAAAATCTTGGAGTACATGGGACCAAAGTACTGGAGTACCTGGAATGGCAGCATGTTCCATTCCCATAATTTTCTAAGCACAGCGTTCTTGGGAAACGTGGGCTTGCCCAATTTCTCCCAAAGTTTAACTAATTCCTCATGGTCGTCCCCAAAAGACGTAAAGTCCTGGTTAGTGAATATTTCCTGGAACGGATCACCGCCATCCTTATGGTAATTAAACTGTAGTTTTTTGTGGTTGATCAAGCTAACATCGCTCGACTCCGTACCCATAGGGCTCACCAACACGAATTTGTGCACCAATTTTGTACCATTTTGATTATTATACTTCATCAAATAACAACAAGAGAGATATGCACCCATGGAGTGGGCCACAAGCACAAATTTGTCTATTTCTCTCTTGATTCTCCACTGCTCAAAAGTATCTATGAACCAATTCTCGACTCCAATGATTTGCTTGATCTCTTGTTCCAACGTTGCATTGTTGGGCAATTTGATAAGCTCCTTGGGGAACAGCGGGCGAGCAGAATTACCAAAACCCGGCATATCGATGACATGAACCACCAAGTTTCCATACAGCTTGACAAGAGTCTCGAAATTCTTCACAAAGTATCCCATCGCCGCCATGTAGCCGTGGATGAACACAACATGGCGCTGGGGAAGGGAAGGATCTGATTTATTCGATATTTCGAACTCATGGATGAACATCTTGCGGTCTTCGGTAGACAAATCGATATCTAAGAATCTTCCTACGATTTTATTGTTCACATCGGTCGCTTCCGCCACACTGGGCTCCACCAAGTAAATGTCAGGCGACAAAATGGCCCGGAACAACCGGTACTCGATTTGAGCGTTTTTCAATCGAGATGCCAGAAACTGAGCCAGATCTCCTGTTTTCTCAGCAGGTTTCTTGAGACTGGCCGACGAATTCCACCAATCCTTGAATGAGTGAGAAAAGTCTATAGAGGAAGGCAGACTGGCAGTAGTTTCGGTGGTATTTTCTTCACTTTTGGCGTTGGGATCGCCCATAGTGGCGATGGAGTCTTTGATCAAGCTCATTGTGGAAATACAGATGGAGAGAATGGGAATAGATAAGGCCAACTGGGGCGGTGTGTGCAGGAGGTGGCCGATTGATGACCGATTCAGAAACTAGAGGGAATATGGCATGGGGAGGATAGTTAGGTTATGGATATGGAGTATGGTTTGAATGTTTGAGAATTAGGAAGGTCTGGCTTGGATTTTATGACTTTCGATTGATAGAATAAGAAGAATGTAATTGAACGCGAAGGTATATTTAAGGTTATCCGACATAGAAGAGTAGGAAGACCATCAATATAAAAAGCACCAGAATGGGTTATAGGGTTGATAAAGAACGACACTCTCACATAGAAGATCTAGAATAGAAGTGATCAGAAATAGAAATTCTTTCGAACAGCGACACTCCCCTTGTCATGATAAAGTTCCAGAATCTACATATAAAGTTCCAGAATCTACATAAGTCACTAACTAATAAAAATGCTCTCATTACTCTATAATCTTGTTCACAGTTATTGATGCCTACCGTCACGGATTGATCCCCCCTATAGTCTGCTCCTTTAATTTCTTAGTTTCCTTTAGTTTGCAGTGGCAATTCCGTATAAGCTGGAGGTGCTCCCATGTCGGCAGATGAGCCTTCCTGGGGCGCCGAATCGCTCGTAGCTCCATAAGTGGGCGATGCAGCAGAAGAAGGTTCCGTGTTCACCGTCGTGTTGAAATTATGTGTATGGTGGTGGTGATGGTGGTGGTTATGTCCGCCTCTGTCGCCTCTTTCCAAATCAGAGGAGTTCTGGTACACATAGTAGACCTTGGACTCGTGGTTGATGGTGTATGGTGGGTATTTGGCGATAATGTACCAAGAGTGAATCAATCCTGGGAAGTAACCAAGGATACAAAGCAAAATGTTGATCAAAGAGTCTGCGGAGCAAATACCTCTTCTAATCCAGACGGGAAGTGGGGGGAAAAGCACGGAAATGATCACGAGACAAATGTCGGCCATGCACTCACAGCAGCAGCAACACATCGTTAGTTTTAGAAAATTTGATGGTTGGCAAAAACGTGTGGGGATGCGGGAATATATATGGGAGTGACCTGGTCACGTGATGCGATGGATTGTTGCAGGTGATGGGACCCTGGAAAGGTTCGATGATGCAGTTGTGGAAGTGTGGATAAAAGGAGAAGCAATTGATGCCGAATTGTAAATGTTTTGAGGATTGAAATATTTGAAGAGTCGCTGGGTATTTATATGGGTATGCCGCGGAGGGCCGCGGAACAGGAAAAACGCCGAGTCGGCACGCCGTAAAAATATCGGTACGCCGTTAAGAACATCGATGACCGAAAAAAGATCGAAAAAAAAGAAGATGAGATACTTTTACGAGAGAGAACGATCGAGAAAGTGAGAGGTTCTGGAAAGCCAAGAAGATTCTATATTTTCATGTTTTTGGTGACTACGGTTGTCAGTGTTGAGATTAGTTGAGGACAGAAACTGTAGATGAAGAGTAGCGACATAAGGACTTTTCGTATCGAAGGAGATTTGCTTGTTAAGTGGCATGTGGGGGTCATTTTGTTTTTTGCAAAAAGATAGGAATTTGTGATTTTTGAAATTTTGTCAGTTAAGGAACGATTACAACATGTTCTGGAAACATGAGAATGAGGAACACCAAGATGGACGAAAATTGAAATGACAAAATACAAGAGAAAATGAAAAAAAAAGCAAAAGAAAGAGAAAATAGGAAATTAATTTCAGTTACAGAGTACTGCAAGAAAATAGAAGATAAGAATTAATCACGGAATATTCACACTGATGAAATGCTTCTCCACCCGAGATTCTACTAATAAAAAGCAGAAAAGTTCCGGCGGCCAATAAAATCTTTCGAACGCCTCCAGCTCAATCAACGAATGCAGACATTTCTCTCATCATCATACTTACCGATTAAGACTCATTCAATCAAGAAGATCCCATTGTGCGAACTCTTCTAATTTCTGATCCAGCAGTTCACCTCGGATTAACCTGGATCACTGATTATTTTCCCTGACTCACAGTTCCATCTTATCCTCTCTCTCTAATACATCTCTCTCTCTACTACATTTCTCTCTATTTTTTTCACTAAAAGTTCGCTCCTCGCAACGCAACTCCCCCTAACTCCTCCAAATATTCTTCCCACCCTTCCCATTCCGTCATTCGTCATTCTCATCATACCCAGTTTCGTCGGAGCCATTCTCATCGCCCATCCTTAATTACTATATAATCATTCGCATGTCCTTACCTTTCTTCCAAGGACAATGATGCATATTTAGGAAGAGCAAGACATCTTTTGATTGTCCATGATAATCTGCTCAGCCTGAGTCCTGTCTCGATAGCCATAGTTTCCCAAAACGGACATTACTCATAGTGCCCAATCCATCCCTGTCTTACACACAGGTACGGCTCCCCCACTATATTTAATGGCCGATTGTCCGGTCCTTCCAATTTCTTCACCTTGTAAAAGTCAGATTACACACGGCTTTTAGTGATACATCGTCGGTTTATTTTTCAAACCGACGTTTAGAGACAGATTTCAGAGAGTGTATGGGAGCAACAGTATTGGAACTTGCACCATGTCCAGGACAATTATTTACCTTGGCCAGATCTAACCGAAAGGGTAGACTATGATTTAAATTTTGAAGCAGACAAGTCGGGTCTGAGTGGCGATGCGTTGTTGGAAAGTCTAGTTGTAGAAGGAGACTTTGACGGTTCGGATGCTTCTGGAAGCTGCGAAACTAGCGAGATGAGTGAAGTGGAGAGATTTGGTTTTGAAGAGTACGTCAACCGGGCTGCAAAGTTAGAAGCTGGTAACGAATATGGTCGAATTGGAAACGCATGTGACAGCGAATCGTGTTCTTCGGTTCCTGAATCTACGCCTTCCGTGTTCAAGTTTGTTGATGAATCGGAGCAGTTTGCAAAGAAGAGAAAGCCGGAGACGGCGTGTGGCGACGTTGAAGAGGTGCGCTTGCGAATCAAGAGACGCAATAATCGGCCAACTAAGACTGAATCTAAAACAGCTGAAAATAGCAGACGAATGCGTAACACAATGGCTGCGAGAAGGTATCGGGAGCGTCAACGGAAGGACGTGGAGGTTCTTGATGAGCGGATTAAGCAGGTGGAGGAGGAACTTCGGAATGCCAAGCTCGAGATATTGTGGTGGAAGATGGAGAGCAACAAATGGAAGGAGGAAGCGCAACGTAAGCAGGATGGAGATTCGACATAGTTTTTTTGAATGTGATTTTTTCTAATGTGATGTAGGGGGAGAGGAGTAGAGGAGAAGTATTTTTGAAATGAAAATTTAAAATTTGTGGACACACTTTAATGACCAGTGAAAGAAGAATGTGTGTCCACCTTTGAGAATTGAGCTTCGTCTAGCAAATCTAGGGATTCTTGGTATCAGAAATCGCAAGTAATGTCAGTCTTTATGAGATATTGTTTTCCCGATTACTCAGGTGGGTTAGACTGAAATAGAAGTGTAGGCAGCTAGGTTAGGAACACCACTTGATATTGCGGCAAGTGAAGCATACTTTTCCGATGTCCATGAAAGACCAAAACTAAGTGACTAATACCATGAAAGCAGTAGACTTTCTCTATGAAATTCAACAGGAATGGGCCAGCTGTTGCACTTTTTTCTTTGTAGACTCTCGCTTCGCTAAAATCCCTGTTTTTTTCCTTCCGTTCCCTCTGAATCCTGTGAGCAGTCTGCTTCCTTGCCTTCACACTCAAGTGCAAATACCGTGATATCTCCAGATCGTAACGATCAAAACATAAATAAATCGAAATTGCTTCCAAAAAATTGAATTATCCAATTCTATTAATCTCATCGCATCTCTATTTATTGTTTCAATTGCCTAGTCATTCTTTGTTCCATCCACCTTATCTACACTCTCCAAGTACTTCAGACTCCAACTACTACTATTTCCTTCCATGTCATATACATTCAACGTTTCGTACAAAAGCGTCAGCAAAAAGGTCTCGTGTCCACGTTCAGCCACTGTCAATGACTTGATTCTGGCCAGTTTCCAGAAATTCAATGTGGAAACCTCCCAAAATGGCCTGCTTACTTATAGTGGCAAGAAACTTGACGGTCTTCTACCTGTCAGACTCAGCAATCTCGTGAATAACGCCAAATTGGAACTTAGTGTGTCTGCTGGAAATAGTGTGGTAACATTGAAGGTGGTGGCGGCCATTGGTGACGAATCCATTACGAAAATTATCAAAGTAGCATCTTCGTCCACTCTTGCGGAATTAGTCGATGAGTTCAGAAACAAAACGGAGATTGACAGCGATTGGTCCGATAAGAGAATCCAATTGAGTGTTTTGCAGGCGATCAAAGACAATTTGACTTCTGATTTTGCCCAAATAAGGGTGGCCACAGTGATTGGCTCAGCAACAAATGCCGTGATGCGGCTTTTGGTAGAGAAGAAGGATGCTCAGCAGAAAAGGGAAATGTTACAAGAAGAGCAGCGTGTTCTTAGACAGCAACTAGAAGAGAAGAGGCGAGAGGAGCGTTTGTTGAAGAAAGAGGAGGAAGAAATGCAAGTAGATGACAAGAGTGTGCTAGAAGAGAAGGATGTGGAGATGGAGGATTCTGAGGAGACAGAGAATGCGGAGGTGGAATCTTGTGGAAAGTTTAAAGCCGTGGAAACTAAAACAGGTCTGGCTTCTGGAGGAAATGATATTGGTCATTCAGCTAAATCTACTGGAGATTCTGGAGATAATTCAAGAGAATCTACTCAATTCAGTGGCGCTGCTGGCCTTTCTGACCAACCAAGTGATCATTTCGAACTCGTTGAAGAAAGAGAAGATACTCTCTACGTTCCAAACACTAGAACTGCTATCTACGAGAATCCAGACGAGGACTACACCGTGACCATCAACCAGGCGGAAAGATACTACAAAATGATCAAGTCCATGCAAGGGGGCCCCAAGATTACAAAGGAAATTTCCAAGCCCCAGAAGTACGTCGTCAGAATCAGATTCCCTGATCGCTCTTTGTTGGATCTTCCCATTGACGATCCAACAATAAAGTTGGGCCAGCTTCTCAAGAAAATCGACGGCTACGTCGCCGAAAAGTTCATCAACACTTACAAACTCAAGAATGGACTTCCTCCCTTCAAGGAGATAGTTATGGGATTCTCGGAAAACAATATGGCCCTCAACGACCACCCAGACTTTCAACTGGAGAAGATTTTGTTGATTTGGGAGCCTGTGGTGAGCAACTCCAAGGGTCCATACTTGAAGGAAGGAATTGCTACCAAGGATGCAAGCCTATTGCCGACTGTTCAATTAGAAACTCACAGAGGAGAATTGGAGAAGGGCGAAGTCACTGCTCCGAAACCAGTGATCAAGAGAGACGAAAAAAAGAAACTGAGTGGTGTGCCAAAATGGTTCAGGAAGTAATTTGTAACCATCTACAATTGGTTACGACAGATAATATTCACGACACATGGACAAAAAAACACAAGAAATCAAGATGTGTTGAATCACTTCAACCCCTTTCTGGCGAGCAAGTCGTCTGCAGCCTTGATGAATTTGCTAGCATACTCATCGGTCATTCCCTTGGACGGCTTGAGTAGTTTTCCATTCTTGTCAAAGCAACTACCATTGCGATCTTCCAATTCTGGAGCAATCAACAACGGAGATATTCCAGCAGCATACTGTTGTGGGGTACGGGTAAACCAACCCAACAATCCCTCAATAATGGTAGACTTCCAAGAGTTTTCGCCCAATAGGTTGTTTCTGATGCCTGTCTTCACAAGTCCAGGGTTTAATCCATAGAAGTGGACGTTAGGAAACTGCGAAACACTGTCATAAACTAAAGCTTCATTACCGGCAACTGTGGTGAAATGAGCATAGATAGTGCCATACTTCTTTTCGGAGTTGAGGTCGTCAATATTACCCAACTGGTTATCACCGGGGAAAGCCATGTTGAATACCCTAGGGATGAAACCAAAGGAATTCTTGCTCGACTTTAACCGTGGAGCAATCTCGTCAAGCATAATCTTTCTATTCAAGAAACTTACTGCAATGTCTCTTTCCAAACCCTCTGCAGTTTCCTGTCTTTCACGTGCGGCAAAGATACCTGCGGTGAAGAGAACCACATCGGTATTGGAAACATCCAACTTTTTTGCGACTTCGCGTGCATTCTTCATGCTGCTCAAGTCGGCCTTAACAAAATTGATGTTAGGATTGTTCTGGTCACGGAAAGTCTGGCCCACCACAGTGACATTAGCACCTCCAGCGGCGAATTGTTGACTGATTGCTTGTCCCAAACCTCCAGTTCCTCCAACAATTAACACGTTGAGGGGATTGAGATCCACGAGCTTTCTTGGTTGCCAAGAGAAAGGAAGATTAGCCATGTTGAAAGAGTTGAAGAGTTGATGATTATGATTTTGATGACTTTGAACCACCGATGTCAATCAGGTTCTTTTATATTAAGAACAACTTCGGACATTAGTCAGCCCAGTTGCTTAAGCTAGTTGATGACCTTTGAACGGGTTACGGTCTTTCATTTCAATTAGCAATTGCCTTTATGCGGACGGAGATAGAATCCTGCCTGTAATGATAGATGGGAGTTTGACATATCTGTCTTCGGAGTTAGTGTCCTGATCGGGATACGAAACCGAAATTCGGCTCGGCGTATCAGTTTATTACATTGTAACTCCGATTATATTCGATATCAACGCCTCTGCTTAGAAAGAGAGAAGAGAATCGACGGCGATACCATGGAAGAAAGTTTAGGATAAGGAGAAACCTGCATCAATTTGGTCATGATAGCTTATTTTTGATTGCTCTCAAATACAATTGAGAGCAGCGAAAATGGAGAAGTCAATAAAGGAATCAACAGGGAAGAAGTCATCGTAATTCCGAGGGGTATTTCGACATCTTTGTTGTATTTTGCAGCCACTATTTGCTCGTCCTGCGTGAGTGTTAGACTTAGTTAGACAATGCATCTTAACCTTCATAATAGATGTCCTTCTATTGTAGGTGTAGGCCCCCGCACAAAGATGGAAACCAAACAACTTCAGCCCACTGCACAATCTGATCGTATTCCATCGAATCCATGTCATTAGTTAAGCTCGAAAAAAGTGCATGTTGTAGAAAAAGCTGAGAATTCCATAAAGATGACGTTTTGATCACTGTTGTTGAGCAAATAATCAACGATGTCCTTGAGAAGTATTCGTGACTTGCAGATCCCGACGATTCGGTGGATGAAATTGGTGGCTCGTTAACGTCCCGTTGTCGTTGTCTCGTTGCAATCAGAACCAGTATTTTCAGCTTTAGAGTAAAATGTTGTCCAATAACAGTAACTATAACTGCCTTCCGTACTTCTCGACGACCAACATGATAAATAATCATCAATTTCTAAAAATGCTTCAGTTTCTGCCAGTGAATCTATTCTCTCGTTTCGAAGTCCTATGGAGAGACTTCGTCGTTTAATAATTTGAGCAAGAAGTTCCTTGATCAAGTTGAAATATTGGACTTGAACAGTTGAAATGAAACGAAATAGCACATAGAAACAAAAGCACCCAATGTCACGTAAACTTGGTTACTCACGTCTTTTTGATGCTGTGTGTTGCAAATAGATGACTTGGCGAGTTCGTTGTTGATCAATTATTGGTCTTTAATGGATCCAGGTGACGAAACGTCATTCCCCAGGGTGATCCAGACGAGAAAAATAGACGTTGGGAGAATAGACAAAAAATTATTCCTTGGACTAAGGAAACCTCTTTCTTCTATAGGAATCGTTGTCATAATAAAACTGTGTGAAATGCACAGTTATCAACATGCAAACATTCGTGGAAGAAAGGATTGTACTCTTGAAAAATAAAGAAACACATCAAAGGAACAACCACCCAAAAAAAGCCATTTGAATTACTTACAATCAGCGTACCCAATTCTGTCCAACCTTCCATATGTTCTCCGTGACTCATTCTCTGCGAGAAACCTATAACTACTAGCCTACGTTACGAACCCGAATGGGTCCACCATTCTGCACAAGCAAAAACATGCTGCATGATGAAACCAATCAAATCCACCAGAAACATAAACAAGCTGCAAAATACTTCGATTCAGTTCCACGACGCAACGGTGTCCTTCACTTCGTACATAGGATATACCCCTCTCGGGCCAACATGCAGCTCAACGGAAATTGGCGGCCGAGAGGACAATCTAAGATTCCGATTGGCTCCCATTGGATCCGAATGTTCTGATTTGGAAGGTTACAACTTGGGAAGCATTGGCAAAATTTTTGCTGTGAGTCTATACAAAATTGCCACGGACCAATTGTCAGTATGTCACCTACCAATGGACAACTGGCCAAGATTGCAATTTTTGTTTCTACAACAGTTACTAAGACACATTTCGTTATTCAAAAGTTTCCTCTTTCTCTCCCACTATATTTGCCGGTTTACGTCCGCTTATCAGGCGTCAATAGTGCATTGCGCTCTCATGCACACCCGTACCTCCTCGAGAAAAATGCACGATATCGCCTGCATCCAAGCGGCGGAGTAACTCACCCGACTTTTCCGACGACAAAAAAAAATCTCCTTGCGCTAATGAATACCATTCAATGAAGCCAGAAAGAAATTCCACTGATTAACTACGGGAACCACATTTACCACTAGAGAATCGGACCCTAATCGGGTTCTCAATAAGATTTTTGAGGGGTCCATTTATAAGCGGTCCTGCAACTGCTCTGACTCACCTTCCTATTTTGGCAGCCATGCTCAGATATACTGAGTTGGGCGTATGCACTTATAACCAACGCCGTTAGCGGCCCGCACTGCGAAAAATTTTCACTGAATATAAATACCTTAATTCCCCACCGGGCTCTCAGTTTTTTTTTTCTTCACACAAACTTTTAATCTTTACATTGTCATTTCCCATATACTTTCCATAGATACGATTTCCACAATGTGTGCTTAAATTTATTTAAGATTAAAGATTTAGATTTTTCTTCCTCAATTAAGAAAAAGTTACAAGTTATATCTGGTTTACCCTTGATAACTTCAGTTTCCCCCAAAGTTTGTCCAATATGCTACTATGAGTTTTGATTCCACTATGGTGTCCTACCTATTCCGGTATTTTCCTGCTGATTACGTTTGATCAAATTGCTGCTATCTTATAAAGTTAAGTTACGTTTTAAACTTTTACCACATCAATTACTACTATAATCGATTTACCCTTTTTTGCCGCTGCTGCTATATTCCCAGATTCAATTTTAACGATGTCTGCTCAAGTTCCTGCTATTTACAACGACTCGATGTTCGAGTCTGAATTTAACCACGCCTCTCCACAAGTCAAGTTGGAGAGTATTGACGAGTTGTCGTGTCACTTGCCAACTGAAGGTGCTGCCTCCAGATCTTTGGTAATGCGCGATGACACTTCCCCTCTCCTTATACACTCGGAAGTCTTGGAGTCTGTGTTCTCCACCACTCTCGAGGGCCACGAGGATATGCTCGGAAACACTCCTATGTTTGACGAGTTGGATTTCATCATGGACGGAAGCAAGGTGAACTCTAAGGAGGACTGGGTATCTCTCTTCAAGGAGGAGCCCGTCTCTGCAGAGTCTGCTCTTGTTGCTGAGAAGGATGATGGTTTGGAGGATTTGTTTGCTGAAGAAATTGAGGAGTCCTTTGACTTCGCTCCAGCAGTCGAGCCTGCCAAGCAGCTTGAAACCCCAGCCACTCCTTCTCTCCGAACTCCCGTGATGACGACGCTTCCTGTTGACTCCAAGCACAGAGTGTCCAAGAAGTCCAAGGTTGACCACTTGGGCTGTGTTTCCTACTCCAAGAAGCAGAGAAGCCAGCATTTGAAGCCAATCCTGTTGCCTACCGAGGATCCTGCTGCCATGAAGCGTGCTAGAAACACGGAGGCTGCCAGAAGATCGCGAGCCCGGAAGATGGAGAGAATGTCTCAGTTGGAGACTAAGGTGGAAGAGTTGTTGGAGTCCAAGAGAGCCTTGTCGGACGAGGTTACTCGTTTGAAGGAGTTGTTGGCCTCCAACAACATTGATTTCTAAGTTTCGCTCGCTGACTTTCCGTGTATTTATTTTTAATTCTCTGTAAAGCAAAAATAAAAATATAATGGCAAGTTTCTTATAAGGTGAATTAGTAATTTGCGTGATTTGTTTCCATGACGTGCGAGCCTCATGATAAATAGGAAATACAAAGAACGCCTATCAGATTGACATACCGTCCATTTATTCTACTTCTTAGCGTATGTTAGAAGGACTTCGGGCCCAATGGTGACTGGATTCATCGTCTCCAAACACTTTGTAGCATTTGCTTCCACATCAAAGTCAATGAACGCCAACTGGCGGAACTTGATCAAACGAACTCTCTCAAATCCATCGTGACCACTGAACTTGCCTTCCAAGTACTCCATGACTAGTTGCTCGTCTTGCAAATTCTGTAGAAGCAAAATATTGTGAGGAGGAAGTGCTTTCCATTGCTTGATCTGATTTTTCGTCAACACACCAGAAGGAGCCGGGGTCGAAGCCTTTTCGGCAATTGCTTTGGCTCTTTCCTCTTCACGAAGCTTCTTGGCTGCTTTTCTGTGTTGAATAACCTCTGCTTTCCCCACAAGTTGGTAGTATTCATCGGATTCCGAATTTGCATGAGCGATGGACACCGGTTTCTTGAAAATGGGGTATCCTTGCAACTTTCGAAGGGCCTTTTCAGCGCTCGCAGCGTCCTTATATGTGATGAATGCCTGACCTCTCATTTTTAAGTTTCGGAAAAGGATAATGTTGACGACATTTCCGTATCTGCTGAAGAATTGGTTAAGCACAAGTTTGAGCTTGGATATGGATACTTTTTCGTTTAGATTGCGGAGGTAGAGGGTATTTGTAGCAGCAGAAGCGGTTTTAGTAGGAAAATTGGATTCCTGCCGCGTTTCTGAGACGGCATTTGGTTGCAGCATCCAGAAGAGTGTAGTTGAAGATGGAGTAGGTACTACATAGTAGATTATCACTGGAAGTATCTTTCCAGACTACGGATTTGGCTACAATGTGAGGTATTGACCGTAATAGGAACAAAAGACATCAAAGGAAATGAATAGAAAGAAGGATTATTTGCTTTTTGGACCAATGAACGTCGTTGGTTCGATAGCTGGTGATCACCCAGTCGCACCAAACTGTAGGAACCAGATAGAATAGTTTGATTAGTATCAATATCGTAGTTATTCTTGAAAAGTTTAGAAATATAGCCCTTTAGGTGGTCAAATGAGAAGACAGCGGTACCGACAACTGCGGAGGATAGGGGAGGATAGGAATAGCCGAGGGTTGGGATGGTCGGTGCGGACCGACGTTAGCAAAGTCGGTGAGAACGATGTAGGAAAGTCCGCTGCAGGGATTTCTTATGAGGAACCCAATAAGTTGTCATCTCCACAACCGATGAATCATTTCTTAGATACCCAAGTTAATGAACAACACACTGATTGGTGTGCAGTTTTTCAGCCACAGATTGGTAACCCGTCAAACTCACCAATCTACAATACCGAAATTAGGTAGAATTGCCCAGAATGGAGGTGCCACCGTTGATGAACAATGTCCTTTTATCAATTCTCTCTTTTCATTTATCACCTTGTTTTATTCCAAACTGTAACTTTGGCCCGCACTATAGTTTGAGCCTTAGCACAATATGTGGAAGCCACGAACTATGCTACAAAAATAACTGCCTTGAGATAAAATTCAGAAGGGAGTTTTCAGGAACATTCCAACTGATAGATAGCAAGACGGAATTTCACACGAAGAACTATTTAAAAGGTAAAACCCAAGATCCCTCGACTCAGATGGTAATCTATTACACACTCCGATCGTGGCTGAAAAATGTAAAGTTCTGTCCTACTATGTAGGACTACAACTTCGGTTGGAGGAATAGTGTGATTTATATTATCTAAAACGTGGTGTTTTCCAGTTCGGAAGCGAGCTTATCGAACGCCTTAAACCCAAGACTCATGGTGCTGAGTAGGCACTTCTGGTTCAACTAGTCCATGTTTAAGGACTGAAATTACATTCTAAACTTTGTATTTTACTTCTTTTTAGATACCACTGATAGTTTACCTTATGAGAATAGAGAAAAGTGCATTCTAAGTAGAGGAGAAAATACCGGTACCCACAACGGTACCCACAATGGACCGAGGTTGACAGTAGGTGAGAGTTAATCCAACATAACCAAGGAAGTGGGGAAGTCCGACGTCGGGATTATAAGAAATAACCAAAGGTTGTAAGGAAATACATAGCGGACCAGTAGACTAGCCAACTGCTGAGAAAGCAATTTTCAACATTTGAGACGTCAAAGTACATGAAAGAATACGCATTATATTCTATAACAGAGTGTGGATGAATCGGCATTCATTTGATCTGGCCACACATCTCAACTACTCAATTCACACTAGAATACTCAGTCATCAGTCATTTATTCAACCCAATCTTCACACAACTTCGCTACTAATCACTCTATAGTTGTATATGTCTATTTACACCTGCTCCACATTAGGCTTGGACTGAGCAGCAAAGCCAGTAGTGTGAGCCATGTTCTCAACAGATGGTGGGACCCAGTCAGTAGTTTTCCATGGTACAACGTCACTTGCATACAATTCGTCGACCTCCTCCAACGAAAGTCCCTTTGTCTCCCGAAGGAAGAAGTAGACGAAGAAAAATGAAAAGATCAAGCATCCGGTGAATACAAATCCATAGTAGAAGTGAATGGCAGATGTGATGAATGGAGTGAAGAACGAGATCAAGAATCCCCACATCCAGTTGGCAGAAGTGGCCACTGCCATACCCTTAGAACGAATTCTCAATGGATAAGTCTCCGACACAATGGTGTAGACACCTCCAGCCCAGGTGGATGCAAAGAAAAAGATGAACAAACAGGTGATGAAAATCATGGCATTACCGGTAGGCTTTCTGGTGTTTTCAGGGGTGTTGGAATAACCGTCAATGTACAAGTTGATCGAACCCAAGATGGAGTAGATCAAGAAACACACACCCATACATGCGGAACCAACCAAAAGGCACAAGCGTCTACCCATTCTCTCAATAGCAATGATACCCACAAAGGTAGAGGCAAAGTTGACGATACCCAACACGATAGAAGTCTGGAAGGAGTCCGCCAATCCCACTGCCTTGAAGATGGTTGTTCCGTAGTAGAAAAAGTAGTTGTTACCGGTCAACTGCTGGATGGACTGAAGAACGATACCAATAACCACTCTGTGGAAGATCTTAGGCTTACCGGCGATAAGTTCCATCCAGCCGGCGCTACCAGCCAATGCTTCTCTATCAATTCCAGCCTGAATGAGCTGCATTTCAGTGTACACGGTTGGATCTTCGGGCGAAACCTTGTTGGACTTGGCGATGGAACGTCTAGCATCATCTAAACGAGACTTTTCAATCAAAAATCTTGGAGATTCAGGCATGTTGAGCATTCCGAAGATCAAAAGAAGGGCCCAGCCAAAGCACAATCCCAAAGGAATTCTCCACTGTCTGGAGTCATCGTAGGATTTGGTTCCGTAAGTGGTGCAGTAACCCAAGAAGATACCCATAGTGACACACAACTGGAAGCAGCACACCAAGGTACCTCTCAAGTGCTTTGGCGAAGACTCTCCAATGAAAAGAGGAGAAAGAACAGAAACGGTGCCGACTCCCAATCCAGTGATAAGTCTACCGATGAAATATTGGTACCACGCGGTCGACGAGGAGATCTGGATGATTATTCCAACGATGTAAATCACCATGGAGATCATAATACCCATTCTTCTGCCCCAGACGTCACCGGTTTTGGAGAGAAAAATACCACCAACGGCACATCCCACGTTGAAAATAGAAACAAGCAATCCCGTTCTCACATTGGAGAGGTAATATTCTCCAGCGGAGTCTACTTGACCAAATCTGCGCTTGAAGTCGTCCATGTTGACGAATCCAGAAATGGTACCGGTGTCGAAGCCGAACACATATCCTCCAAATGCAACAAAGAAACAAAGAATGGAAATGAAGATATAGTCCTTGCCTGACTTCTGAGGCAATGTTGGAAGTTCATCTTCGATGTCCTTCTCGGTGACAAGGGCTGGAGAAGGCGTTGGAGTTCCTGAAGATACTGAAGCAGACATCTTTTTGGTGTCGAAACTACGTTGGGGACGCCGCTACATTTTATACTCGGTGCTTCAACATAAGTTCATCCGACGTTTCTTTTGACCACTATGACGTCGATCTGGAGTATACCGGAAAAACTCTTTTCTTGAATACAGGCGTGCATTGCCGTGCTTCTGTTCTGGGCATAAGTTAATCCGTAGGGCATAATGCACTATTTTTCACCCGAGAAAGGCACGTGCTGGGGATACCCTTTGTGACTCGAATACCATGTCATCATATGAAGCAGTTCGGAGAAGGTGGGGTCTTGTCTCTGCTGATCTTTTCAATCTGAATTTATCCGAAGGGCGGGGGCTGCAAACCGGGTTTGCTGCTTGGGGTGAGAATAACATGATTGCTAACTTCGGAACTCGCAACCACAAAAAGAAAAAAACAATGCCGGCGCCGTGTGCCTGATTATGTCCCAGAAAACCCCACAATAGTCAGCATGTTATCTGATTTAGTTGAGCAATTTCAGGTTTCTTTTTTCTTGGTTATGCGCTGTTATGGGGCGACCTTCTTCCATTCGGAGAAGAAAACGGTAAACTTCCCCGCCATATTCCTCTGGAGCCAAGTGAAACTTGAAAATCCTCCAATTTCCCACGCCCAGGTCATGAAGATGAGTAGACCCACTTGACTCCAATATCATCTACAATACGTGCCAGAAGAAACAATAAAAACTACTAATGCATATCCCTAACTACTTCAACAAGTCGCCCTTGTTAATAACAAACCCCTCGATCACCGCCATGGCCGCATACAATCTGTTCTCAGCCTCTGGAAAAACCATAGAGTTCTCATGGTAGAACACATCGTCAGCTACCTCCTCCGGGTGTCTGGGCAAACAGTGCATGAATCTCCAGTTTTCGGCAATTTGACCCTTGGCCAACATGTCTTGGGAGATCTGGTAACCAGCAAATTGTTTCAACTTTTGTTCTTTTTCGGCCTCCTCGCCCATAGAAATCCAGGTATCAGTAACAACCACATTGGCACCCTTCAAGGCCACCAAGGGATCGTTCACCACCTCAAAGGAGAGTTTGCCGTTGCTGGCCGCAGTAATCTCTTCGGCAGTTTCTGCAACCGATCCATCAAATGTAACAGACGAAGGAACCAGAATCGATACCGACATATCAGCCTTAAGGGCCGCAATGGCCAAATCGTTAATCACATTATTTGCGTCGCCAATCCACGCCAACTTCAACCCCTCGGTCTTGCCGAATGCCTCTTTCACACTCAAAATATCAGCAATTGCTTGCAATGGATGGTACTTGTCGCACAACGAATTGATGATGGGAACACTTGAGTCCTTACACAAGTCGAGGATGTCCTGGTGCTTGTTGACACGGGCAAAAATGCACGAAGTCATTGACGAGATCACCTTAGTGGTGTCGTACATGGACTCGTTTACACCCAACTGAATATCGTCTTTTCCTAAGAACATAGGTTGAGCTCCGAAATGGGCTGCAGCTCCCTCCGTAGAAATTCTGGTGCGAGTAGATCTTTTGGAGAACAAGAGAGCCACCAATTTACCAAGCAACTTGTCGTGATTATTTTTGATGGTTGCAACTTCGTTTGTCTTGACGACATTTTTCAAGTGCTCGGCCTTGTTCACCAAGCTGAGAAACTCTTCTTTGGAGAGTTTCAGAATGCTGACCAAGTGGCGGGAAGTAGCAGGGGCCGAGGCTGATGCGGTGGCCTTTGCTGCATTCATGCTGAAGTATCTTTTGAACATTGAAGGAAAAATGTGGAGTGGGCCATGTAGAAAAATTTGACTCATTTAGGCAGGTGGACGTTTAGCGCGGTGGGAGATCTTTGGTTCGCGCACGCCTGGCTAATCTGACTCACCGCCAGAAACGATGATATGGACGAGGTGGATATTGGCAATGAGTGGAGTTTAAGTAGCAATGGGGCTCTTGAATAGTGTCCAGTGTTCTCAGAATGTTAGTAGGTGGAAGTATAGGGATGATGTTATGATCAATGGTGGAAAAAATAATGCAGGGAATTAAATTAATAGTGGATGACCAGGTGTAGTCTAGAGATTATTTTCGAATCTAGTTATTCTTGAGAATAACAGGCAGAATCATAGATGGGCTAGTTATGGAAACAAAAGCACTAGAAGATAGAAGAATGGCGAACTGAAACCAAGCGCCACGACCAATCCTCATGCTGGCCCCTGACTAAGCCCAGAGGTCATATCATTCGTTCATGTGATATCTTGGTCTTGTAGTGGTTTTAGTATTTGGCTGGAAACCAAAGTGGGTCTTGTATGAGAAGAGTGTGGAGCAGCCAACGGACTCTTCACTCATCGCATAGATATGAAGGAAAGTAATGACATCATGATGGGAAGACCGAGGAATAGTATAACCGAAAGGAAAATACTAGGATATAGGTAGTCGGATCTTAGTATCAGTGAAACGAGCAATGCACTTTGTGGTGTACAATGTATGACAAGTCTATTCGACGCTCCATTGTCTAGTCCAGACAAATGAATGGCACATTGTAAGATAGTTCCAAATAAAGTGGCATAAATCCGCTTTCCCACAATAGTCTCTTGATATCCATATCAAAGTTCATTAACAGTCAACCTTGTGAGTACATCGATGTCCAATGCCTCAGCCCTCTGTAGCGACAAGGTGATTGGAATCAACTGAATCCAAATTCTACAAATACAAGACTGCTCTCATAGTATATCTTCAATGATAATGAACATTAGTTAATAGCTCGATTGGACGCTTCTTCCAAGGGATTGCCTATCTTGACTAGGAATTTCTCAAATGCAAATGGCCAATTACACCAATGAATGCCAATATAGAAGGACAATAACCGACCTGACCACCATTTAATTACCATAAATAAGAGTAAATTACCATAAATTAGAGTTCACTCACCACCTTCAGTCGTGTGCCCGCTGCCTTGTCCAACTCAACCTTCAATCTATTCAACTCACCATTGGACGACAAAATGGAAGCTCGTAAACCTTCCACCTCCTGCTTCAAACCTGAGATTAGATCTCCAATGCTGGCTACTTTCACTGGCGAGATCTTCACTCCAGGTTCTTCACTGGCATCAGACATGATCTCATAAGCATACAAGTCCGATTCGAAAGTTCGAGGTTTCACGTCATACACCTCCGCGTCATACATATCCACATCGTCATTATCCATGTCATAATCATCCACCTTCTTAGGGTTCGGATCCTCATCCAAGTCGTCGTACTCTCGAGTAATTGTAGGCACAGAATCCCGAAAATGTGAATCTGTCACCGTAAACGTATTGCTGGCCACTTTCGTGTAAGCACCCAGTGAATCCACTGGCATGACAGCGTCCATATCCACAACCATTGGGTCGTCCTCGGCCAGCGAGGCGGGTGTAGACTTGGAGATGTTGATGTGATTATCTGTCAGATTTGAATTCACATTACGATCACTAATACCACCAGCATGATCTTCAATTCCACCAGCACGATATTCTCTTCCAGCAGTATTTTCTTCATTTCCAGCTTGGTCTTCCTTTCCTCCAGCATTTTCTTCTTTTCTAGTGTTTTCAGTATCTTTGCTCTCACTCTCTTCTCCAAGGGACAGATACTTGGCCCACCTGTTGACTTTCGTCCTCCTCACATTACTCTCAACAGCACCAAAATTAGTTTCTTCCTCGGTTCCCTCCTCGACCGGTCGAGACCTCCGCGCCCCGCCAAACTTTTTCTTCTTGAACTTAACCTTACCTTCCATATTGTAGGAATGCACATCGCATCGCACAGAAATCCACCACTGGTTATTTACCCAAACGGGTTGGAAACACAGCAAAGACGTCGGAAACACAAAAGGAGAAACGACTGGATAAAAAATGTCAGATTCACAACGAGCAGACGTGCTCCATCTGCGAATGGCCGAGGCCCCGGCCTCAAAGCTCTTTACGCAAGATGAACTCAAGCAGCTCATCAATGAAGATGATTTGGTCAAGATCTTGGGCATGACCCAGAGTCTCATCGACAGAAAAATGATGAAGTTGGTTAAGGTGGGCGACGACTTGCGGTTCCAGGCGATTCTGGCCTCTGAAACGAAGAAACTTACATCTATGAATGATGATGAGCAGATGATCTATTCGTATATTGAAGCATCAGGAAGAGAGGGAATCTGGACGAAAACATTGAAGGCGAAAACCAACATGCACCAGCATATCGTTCTGCGGTGCTTGAAGCAGTTGGAGAGCCAGAGATACGTCAAGCTGATCAAATCTGTTAAACACCCCACAAGAAAAATATATATGCTTTACAACCTCCAGCCGTCGGTGGACGTTACGGGTGGACCGTGGTTTACGGATAGTGAGCTCGATACCGAGTTTATCGACTCGCTCTTGACGGTTGTTTGGCGGTACATTGCTCTGAAAACATATCCAACTGCATTCCAGGATCCTGCTCCCAATACCAATGTATTGCAGAGCACGTATCCTGCCCACCATCCGGGATTTGCCAGCTTAGACTCGATTATGGAGTTTATCTCCACCAACAAGATCACCAACATCGACTTGGCTCTCAACGATATGCGTTCATTATGCGAGGTTTTAATCTTTGACGATAAAATCGAGTTGGAGAAGGACACTTCGGACGTCTACATCGCCACATGGCAGAGTGTTTTGGAAGCTGGCTACGGAAGACAGTATACGGACCAGACGTGCTTGAGTGAGTCACAGAAGGATTACGTGGAAGTGATGACGGCCGAGCAGCAGTTCAGTGTTTTTGATTACTATGGAGTGATTAACGATGAAGTGAGAGAAGAAGATGTGGTGTTCCTCGACAAGTGGACACATCAATAGCATAATAGAGGAGTGGAATGGTGTGAATTGTGGGGTACGAATTTTTGCAGATAGGTAAGAGTGTACCAATGAACCGCAAGGTAGTTCATTGAATGAAATTATGCTGTAGAACCACAGCGTAATTCATTGATAATGTCTGTAGTATTATCAAAACCGTATAGAATTCTATTAAATATCGTCATGCTTAGTACCTTCAGCTACAATCCGGTCTCCTCAGTCTCTATCTTAGGGTAACAACATCGTAAAATCCCCTGATTAACGACACCCCTCACAAAATATCCTCCACATCATGGTTCTTGAACTTCTTGCCTGAACGATCCACGGCACGCAACTCAAACCTTGACCCAAGAATAGTAAAACCCACCACATCTTCGCCCATCGGCACGTCGAACCCAAACATAGTTCCCTTTTTTGGAACAATACGAAGCCCTCCAACTGCTTCTGATGGAGATATCGTGGTTTCCGCCTCAGTTATCTGGGGAACAACCAAAATGAACGAATGTTGTGCATCGTATAAGACGATGCCAGCCAATCCCACCAAATGGGGGTTGCGAGACTCCAAAACTGTCAAGTGACTTCCGTTATAGTCTGCGCTCGACAATTTGGGCAAAAGTAAGTTAACATTGGCGGTCTTCTGCTCACCAAAGAGCAAATCCAGAATATAATTTCTCCAGAGCTGATTCAACGGAATATAGTCTGTGAAACGAGGAATAGAGTACTGTTTTAGAAGCGAATTCACTCGAAGCAAAGCTCGTGGGTTCTTCCTCTGGAATTCCTGTAAGCGTTTTACTGCCTTTTTTTGGTTGGCGTGGGTAGTCTTGATATAGATTCTCATATTCTTTCGTGCGCTGGATTTCCTCGTTGTAGAAGGCCTGACCTCGACGTTTTTAGTAATATCCGGCGATTTTTCTTCCTTTTTCTCCTCCTTATCGTTCATCGCGGCCTCTGCGGGCGTTATGGGAAGAAAAGGTCTTTGTCCACCAGTGATGGAGTAGCGATCCTCCAAGAGCTCAGTGATCTGGGCCTCAGAGGTGTAGCTTCGGCTTAGAAGTAGCCTTTCGAGGGTGAGATCTCGGTCCATAAGTAATTAGAGATTTTGCTGGTTCAAATGCATAAATGGGTACTAATGTTAACGTAGATAGTAGAGAACTGCCAGATGGTAGAAGTTCTAGATAGTGAGAAATCAAGACATCGCATCTCGCACGCACTACTACTCCATGTTGGGAACACTACGAAGAACATTTAGCTCGGTTTCTAGAAGCTTTCGCAGCACTTCTAGAATCACATCGATATCAAGAATCGGCAACGAGTCTAGACTCTTCCACAATGTTCCCTTCCACGAAGATTTGACCGAAGTGGACGAAGACCTATTCAACTTGGAAGGTTTTAAACACTACAAAGAAGCTCCAGATGTCCAGGCTCTCGGAAAGAAACTAGGATTATCGGAGAAAAAGGATTTTTTGCCATTAAACAATGAAAAGGGCACCGATTCTGATGCTACAACTAACTCTCAACAGGAAGGCTTTGACATTTTCATCAACGCTTGCAAACTACACCAACCTGTCGTTTTTGTATCCAAATTATCGAACCCATACACCAATCTTGCCATTGAGGACTACATCTATAATCAGATGCCGTTGGCTGCAGAGGGGAATGCCAACAGACTTATGTTCTATGTGAATTCTCCGTGTGTGGTAATTGGCAAGAACCAGAACCCATGGAATGAAGTAAATCTTCCGCTTCTCAACAATCTCCGTATTCCGCTCGTCCGAAGACGTTCTGGTGGAGGCACAGTGGTTCATGATTTGGGTAACGTCAACTACTCATTTATGACCACCAAGGATAACTTTGACAGACACACATTTGCCAATTTGGTTGCGCGGGCCGTCAACGGGATTGCCGACCCAGAAAAGCGTATTATGGTAACGGAAAGAGGCGACATTGTTTCAGAAAAGGATAATTTGAAGGTCTCGGGCTCAGCGTACAAGTTGTCCAAGGGAAGATCCTATCACCACGGCACTATGCTTTTGAATCTGAATCTCGATGTGTTGAGACAACTCCTCCATCGAGATGTGGCCAAAGTTGGCGTGGTGAAGTCTCAGGCAGCGATAGCGTCGGTTCGGTCTCCGGTAACAAACTTGAATATTCCCAACGAGGAGTTTATCGAGGCGGTGACGAATGAGTTTAAGGAAAGCTACGGGACGGTGAGAGAACGCGAAGAGACAGGTCTTTCTCAGGACCCAAATAGAAAAGGTGAAGAATTCGACCAGACTAGCATGCTTGGGCTTGATGCGTTTGTGGATGCCTACTCCGGAAGAAATTGCACGGTGGTATCTATTGACGAGACCACAGAATTTCCAGAGGAGGTGGAAGAGGTGAAGACTCAATTGATGACGTGGGAGTGGAAGTTTGGGTCCACCACGAAATTTACACACACATTTACCAACACGGACAGGAACTTCCAGGTGATTTTGACTGTGGAAAAGAAGGGACTCGTATCGTCCGTGGAGGTTGTGGGTGCAGATAGCATCAAGGAACACTTTGAATTCTTGAATTTGGTTGTCGAACGAGGCGACTCGGTGCGGTATTCTGGAAGTGAAGTAGCTGGGTTTGTTACTGACGATGCAATTAGTGACTGGTTGGGCGAGTCCATAGATGGAAGTACGTGAAAGAAATAGAATAGAATAGTACTGAAAAGAAAATGAAATAGAACATACGAAACAACTACAAGTAGGTTGGCATGGATTAGTTTAAGTGAACTGCTCAGTACAATTGGTCAAATGCTATTTCAGGTTGTAGCCATATGCTTCCTCATGTGTGAACTTATCGCTCCCAAGTATTGTGCCCTGCAACTCCAGCCAATTGTCTAATCATGGAAATGGAAATGAAAATACAAATAAATTCTTTACAGACTCTATCTACATCTCTGGCTCCGGATCTTTCAACCCGTGTCTACCTTTGTACGGAGCATATTCCGGAGCAGTCCATCCCTCCAAAACACTCTCATCATCCAACTTGTAAATCTCAATGCCCAATGGTCTGCAGTTATCCACCATCTTATCATCACCCTCCTTTTCTCCCCAATCCCAGTTAGACAAATCTCCACCAGGACATGCACTGATGGCCACCAACAAGTCCTGCTCAGCAAACATCTCAAAGTAGTCCTCCTTTGATGCTGGCGATGCCTCCATGAAGTACTGATCGTACTCATTGAGGCCCGTCACCTGGAAAACATTCAACACATCGTGAACATCGAACTCGGTCAAACCAAAAGGCAAAACCGCCCTTACAAGGTTCGAGTGGCAGTGGAAGTCGTTATCCTCGCCCGAAATGAGCTTGTCCACATATGGGTCACAACGCGTGCCCAATGTATCGTGAATACGTCCACCCCATTCGGTGTGTCTACCACCCAAGGTATCTGCGGTGATAGTAACCAATGGCCGCAAGAAAGGCAAGATGGACCATAATCTGTCGTGAGTAGACACGTGGGCCGAGTGCAACTGGCGTGTTCTGGCCGCCCAGAACCGTTCCCGTGGGTTATGGTAGTTCCAAATGTTCAAGTCACACACCTGAGGTCCTTCGGGGGTGGTCAAACGGATAATCAGCTTAGCAGGGACCTTGACGGCATAACCACTGCGTGGCTTACACAAATGAGACTCCACCAATGTCTTTGGAGCGTTGCCGATCTTGGTGTAGAGATCGGTGTCAGCATAGATGGTCGAGCCTTTCTGGGGAAAGTACGCTGGACCAGGCTTTCTGGTGCCGTAGGAGGTTTTCTCAGGCTTTTGGCTGCTGAAGGCGAGGTCAGACATCTGTTGCGGAGGGGTGATGTTCTTCACTGGTTTTCGGGTAGTCGAGAGTGGGAAAAACCACGACTCTTCGTCCAGATTATCATAGTGAAGCATCGTAAATGTGGCTATCTACAGGAGGGTGGTTTGGATAAGAGAGGGTTGTTATCATGGATCATTGTGTAGCCCTTTAAAGACCAAGATGTCCTTTTTGCTGTTGGAGAGTGAATAAATTGTTCGTTCTGCTCTTTGTAGTTAATAAATCTCATTGGATTTGCAAACTTTGGTGTCTGTTGGCGATTCTCTCAATTCCGCTCCGGGAAAACCATTCCGCTGCACCTTCAGGGCACTTGTATTCTTCCTCATCATGCACACCATGCAACGGTTTATGCGACAATTTGATGCTGCTACGGAATTAGGTTTCCGTCCCAGGATGAGTCCACATAATCCGGTATGTAAAGAGTAACCGGAGAAATATCCAGAATCCATAGTACCATAGTTCTTCAGAAAATTCACCCGTTATGGCCGATATAGTCATTGTAGGAGCAGGGGTCTTGGGCCTCTCGACCGCCTTTGCCATCTCGGAAAACTACAAGTTTCCCCACGCAATCACCATCGTGGCCGAACACGATCCAGAATCCACTCCATACTCTCCCAAGTATACGTCACCATGGGCAGGAGCACATTTCCGTCCGTTTCCATCAAAAAACGCTGCTGAGCTCAGAGACTACCCGTTGTCACGTGTGACCCTCGAAAGGTTCAAGAAGTTGGCTAGAACGAACCCAGAAGCCTCCATAAGGTTTGTCAAGGCATTGGAGTACTTTGGTGCTCCGGATAAATTCTACGGCGGAATCACGGAAGGCTACAAGGAGGGAATCGACAATTTCCGCTTACTCGATCGTTCTGAATTGCCTGAAGATGCTCTAATGGGCACGGAATACGACTCCTACGTCATCAACTCTCCCCACTATCTCCGGTTCCTCTACCACAAGTTGAAATTCCAGTACGATGTGAAGTTTGTCAATGCCAAGTTAGAAAAGTTGCTGGACGCCACCAATTACGCTACCCTGGACAGTTGCGTGGTTGTCAATTGTACCGGAATGGGTCTCCTTTGGAATGGAGGTTATGACCCTACAAGTTTCCCCATCAGAGGTCAAACGCTTTTGGTAAATGCACCAACAGGATGCAAGTTGGAGAACTACACCATCACCCACCAGCTGAAGCTCAACGAGTGGACTTTCTGCATTCCTCGTCCATTGGACGGAGGAATCATTCTTGGAGGCACCAAGCAGCCTCATGCTATGGATGCTGCGCCTAGAGAAGACGACACAAGGGCGCTTTTGGACAGGGGAGCGTTGATGTTCCCTGAGTTGATGAAAACCAAAGCAAATGGTGAGAAATACTTTGATGTGGTGAGAGTCAATGTTGGATTCCGTCCAGCTCGAAAGGACGGCATGAATTTTTCTGTGGAGAACCACGGAGTCACCACAGTGATTAATGCTTACGGAGCTGGAGGCTCTGGGTATGAATTCTCGTATGGTATTGGGTACAAGGTGTATGAGTTGTTGAGGCGCACCAAATCGAAGCTTTAGAGAGGATAAACTAGATTGGATGTACATACTGGAATTAGAATGTACTGTAGAAGATTTATGGCTGTCAGATATCTGGAAACTCATATTGAGAACGAAACGTGATGAATGAGATACATTGGAGCATGAACCTTTCGATGCAAGGAATCTGCTATTTTTTTTCAGTACAATCCAATATAGTTGGGTCAACTTGCAGTTTCATAAGCTCAAATTATCTCCACCTTAATCTCCTTTTGTTTCTGTTGGTTCTGCTTCCTTTCATTACACATATTTACTTTGTATCCCATGCCACAATGTTTTGAACCATGTAGAACAGGATGTCTCCTACATCTTTCAAAGCTCTAATCAAGCCTAATCCAGCCTTCTTCGCCCTTATCGCTATATTTTCAGCTACCTTTTTTTAGAAACTCACTTGCATTGAGCCTTTTTGGTAATGGCTTCTCACCAACATGTACCTCCGATCCAGATCAATATTGGTTGAATTTTCACCCATATGCGAATCGTACTAGAAACTAAGCCCTATATTATTCTCCCAAATATTCCGGTCATTTCATAGCTATCTCATGTGGGAAATCCTACAGCCTAATCCAGTCAATAGTCACACTGAGTCATATTGAGTCATACCTCGATCCATTTTTAAATTTTAACCATTTAATCTAGCCCGCTTAGCCACTTTCTCCTCTTTCTGACTCATTCTCTTTTATAATGCATGATAATGCATGGAACAACCGTCAGCCCTAGAGAATAGCTCACCTCTAGCGAAACCACAAAACCCACAAAAAAAATAAAAAAACAATAATAAACCAGTAATCGGGCCAATTCCTACACAACGGTACCCAAAGAATCTGCTCTTAATTATTCCCTTCCGACCTCGTGGCCATACTCGTGGTCTGCCATGCACACCCCACATTTTGTTATCTTATCGCGAGTCATACAATCATCATCTAATAGTGAAATGAGTATAAATAGAGCCTTCTGCACTCAATGGCTCCATATACGTTTGCGACACACTATGGCTAACCCACTGATACCCACAGAAATGTTGCTGTGTGGGTGGCTCCGCCACCACCTATTCATGTTGGGATTTGATAACATCAAGCTCCATGCGTATAAGAAGCTCTCATCGCTAATATCCCAGGGCGGAGGCGGCGTGATCAAGAATGTAGTTTTCGATATGTCTCTGTTCGTCAAGAGAGAATGGAACAGTAACCTGAGGTTGTTGCATCACGTGGCTTCCGACTTGACAATAGATCTGACCGTGCTGGATTTTAAGTGGTTCTACATTCTGGTTGGATACATGATGTTGACCCAGCCCGAGTCGAAGGTAGAGTCGGTCACAGATAAAGTAGTGGAGTTCTACCTCCAGCTGGGAGGCGGCCACTTGCTGCTCGACACCCCAATTGGAGCCACGGAAAAGCTGATCTTGAAGCTCGCTGCAAAGTACTATAAGTCGGTGACGATCGACTACCGGGCATTGTACGATCCCAACTTGCATCCTCGGTTTATTGCAGTAGGCGAGGGCTCGTCGGCATTCAACATCTGCTTACCAGATCTTCCCAAGATCAGATCGAAGCACCTATTGGCTAAAGCACTCTTGCATAAGGAATTGTATCGTGCAGTGTTTCTGCCTGACCACCTCTTCTGTCGGTCGCTCGTGGGGCAGAATATTTTGGTGGACAGATCGGCGCTCAACGTCATCAGGTATGATTTACTGTTTCTAGACGGGTTGGGAGACTTCTTCTTGGCCACTGAGTCTTCGGAATTCTTGTATAAGTTTCGGTCTCTGGAGCCATACTGTGAGGATCCCACTTTTGGAAAGAAGACCTACACTTTGCTCAAGACTATTTTAGCAACCAATACCTTGTTGCTGAGATTGGCTGTGGCCTACAACTTGCACACGGCCCTCAACGATAAGATAGTCTCGGCCATGCTCAACGAGTCGTATATCCCATACATTTCTTCTCAGACGGGGTCAAAAGATGTGCTGGTGATGAAGTATGAGGAAGAATTCGTAGCTGACTATTTCGAGCAGTACGTGGGAGCACTTTACCTCGAGCAACCGGAGGTAGCCAAGGAGTGGATCAACGCGTTGTTTGAGCAAATTTTGTATCTGATTTCTGACTCCTACAAAGTGTTCCATCGGAGAAGAAAGCTCCTGGTAAGTCACTACGATTACCGTGCATGGAGCGTCGATGTCATTGGCAGGTCCATATGATACATATATAAGAATATTCGATCACCGTTTCCTGGCGTCTTTCATAAGACTGGAAAAACCGCCTTTGCTCTTCTTCTTCTTCTTCTTGACGTTACCATCTGTAGCCAACTTCTTCACACTAACAAACTTGGAGTCCTCTTCGTCCAGATCAGAGTCCGAATCTGAGCTTGAGCTCGAGCTGGAATCACTGTCGGAGCTTGAGTCATCCTCAGAGCTCGAATCCGACTTGCTCACAATTGGCTTAATCTTAGGCTTTGCAATGGTATTCTTGCTCGACTTGTTGAAAGTCTCCTGGACTTCTGGAACTCCACGCTTAGCGAGATCAGTGAGTGAGTTCAACAGAAGTCTTGAGGATCCAGTGGAGTTAAATTTGGCCACATTCTTGGTCCTACCATCTTCTTCAGAAGACGACTTCGAGAAAGGACTCAGGGTAGGAAGGGTGGTAACACTTCCCTTGTTGTAAACCGGTACTGGCGGCTGAGGGACAACAATAGGCTTAGAAAGAGGGCGGCTCGTTAATGACGATAGCCTCTTAGGAAGCAACCGAGATGATGCAAGACTGACTTTTTTGGTTTCTGTCTTCTGAGAAGTTGCTTTTTTCTCCGTTGCAGCGGTCTCATCAGAACTGGACTCTGAGTCAGAAGAGTCGGAAGAGTCGGACGAAGAATCAGAAGAGGAGGAAGAGGAAGAACCAGACGACGAATCAGAGTCAGACGAAGTGCTATCTGACACAGACTCACTTGCGTCTATGCTTTCCACTGGCTTTGATATCGTAGCTTTCTGGCTAGAATCTTTGTCAACTACGTCATGATCAGTGAGGTTGGTCACGACTCCTTTCACCTTCGAGACGGCTGAATTGTTCTGAACTTCCGATTCTTCGTGACTCTTTTTTCCGTTCGCCGGCTCAACAGACACGATGGAGGCACCCGTTTGGTTCGATCCATCGCCGATATCAAGGTTTGATGGCGGCGTAACCTTCTTGAGCACTGATTTAGGTTCATCCCTGGCACCCTTGACATCCTTAGATACGCCCTTGACATCCTTAGATGTCTCCAAGATTTTTATTGTTTCGACATCCTTCTCCTTCTTGGCTCTGGTGGTCGCATCAACCTTCTCGGCAATTTTTTGCGTCAAAGGAGATCCTTGCAACTCACTCTTCGTCGTGGATTCCTTCTGTAATGCACCAGCCACCTTCTGAGGTATTTCAGGATTCTTTGGCTTTGATGATTCGATAGATTTGACTATGTCCACCTTTCTGGGAGCGTCAGCCATTTTAGGCGAATCCATCTTGCTGGTTCGCTCGGCATTCTTGGGAGCAACAACGGCCCTAGGTGCATCAGATTTATTTTTTCTCTCTCGCTTGTTTGGTGTCTCCAACATTTTCACTCCATTAACCTTATTAGGTGTTTCACTCATATTAGATGCCTCAATTTGAGGAGTTGCAACCATTTTTGTCTCAACATTCTGATTTGGCACCGTCGTCTTGATTCTTGTTTCGCCATTCAATTCTTCCACCGAGATGGCCCCGGTTTCAATAACTGCCTTCTTTTTGGATTGTGACTTGGAATTATCCAGCTGCAGTTTATCGAGAGATTCTCGAGTTTTGATAGGACTATTTTTACTCGAGCTTTCCTTGAGTCGCTTCGTTGGAGTATCAGAGCCATCTGACGATCTTTTCAATGACGAATCAGCGTTAGAATCCCGCGTTGGACTCTTGGTGAAGACAAAAGTTGTCTTTTCAGACTTCTTCAGTTCCTTTTTTGGTTGTGGAACTTTCATTTCTTGAGACGCAAGATTCTTCATTGGCTTTTCAACTGACTTCTCAACTGGCTTTTCAACGGCCCTTCCAACTGGCTTTTCAACTAGTCTCTGTGCTGACATAGCTGCTGACATAGCAGTTGGCTTCTCCGCTAGTTTCTCTGTTGACTTCAGTGCTGGATTGATTGCCGTTTTCAGTGCTGGATTTATTGCTGAATTCAGTCCTGGATTCTCCTTTGCCATTTTACTTAACTTCGCTGCTGGCTTCCCAGCAAGCTCCTCAGCGGGCTCCTCGACGGGCCTTTCTGCTGGCGTCAGTGCTGGTGTCAGTGCTGGCTTCTCCTTTGCCTTTTCATTTGACTTCGCTACTGGCTTCCCAGCAGGCTTCGAAACAGGCTTCTGGGCATTCTTCTGAGGAATTTCAGAGGCTTCAACTTCGGAATCACTTGAATCCAACAGAATAATATCAGCCTCCTCAAACTGCTTTGCCAATCTTCTCTTGAACACCGCTCTTGCAGTGGCCTTCTTAGCTGTAGAGGTGCTGAATGCCGATAATTGTCTTTCCTCGCCTTCCTCGCTTGACGAGCTCTCTTCAATTCCCTGTTGTGAATCTTCAAAATCCTCATCATTGGAGGTGTCCGCGTCAATTTCTTCGAGATTCGCTTGATCCTCGTTATCATCTGACAGGGAGATCTCCGAATGCAGCATGTCATCCACAACTGCACTTTCTATACTCTTTGATAAACTTGGAGCAGTAGGTGAAGGTAGAGCGAGTGGAGCAGGTGGGTCAGGTGTTGGAACAAATGGACTTACCAACTTCTGCCTTTCCACTTTCGGAGAAGCTGGCTCAGACTTTATGGTAAGTTGACTTACTTTTGTTAATTTTTGCTTGTCAATTCTGGCATCAAGCTTCTTCATTTTCACAAAGATCGAAGAAAGTTTCGATTTGCTAGTAAAATCACTGAAAGGTGCTGGCAACTCGCTTGCTCTCTGTTCTCTTTCCTTCTCCTTGTAGTCGTCGACCATTGAAAGGTTGGTGTCAAAGTTGGGCACCCCACCAATAGTCACACGCGAACGCAAACTTCTTTCATGACCGCTATTGCTGATAGAAGCGGTGGTAGCTGCTCTTCTTCTGTTGTCGATCTCTTGAGTATGCTGCGCTAAATTAAGTCTGGTCCGTTTCAAATCTGCCTCTTGAGCCAAGAATGAGGCTGGATCAGGAGTGGCAACCGCAAGCTTTTCGTTGATTTTCTTGGTGATTCTCAAACCATGTTTGAACATTCCCATGATCTCTTCCTTGCTCAAATTAGCAGTATTAGGAACTTTGGCCACAAAATTAATATCTTTGCCAGTAACAGGAGTTGTTTCCTTCACTGCAGCGTTGGGTGAAATGATCGTATCTGACAAAGTCGTCTTAGGCAAGGAAGCCAATTGTGGTACTTGAGTCTGATTTGGTGGAGCCACTATTTTTGATGGAATGATTGCTGGCAATGTCGCCGTCGCCGTCGCCGTAGACTCTGAATTAAGCAAGGTATTCTGACTTGCAGGCGCTGAAGGGATTGTGGTTTGCACCGTGGTACCCGAAGTAACAGGAGAATTTTGAAAGGAAGCATGAGTAGGAGGGGCCCTGGCAGAGGTGACAATAGGAGCAGATACAACAGCTGGTAGAGCAGTAACTGGTGGAGCAGTAACTGGTGGAGGAGCAGCAACTGGCGCAGAAGCAGCAACTGGCGCAGAAGCAGCAACTGGCGCAGAAGCAGCAACTGGTGAAATAGTCTGCGCATAAACAGACTTTGGAGGAGGTTGGTAAACAGACTCGACGGGAGGATGCAAATGAGGGTAATTCTTGTTTTGAAGTTCGCCACTAGGAGGCTGTGAAGTGAGGTGAATTGGCTGAGAACCATTAAGAGCAAATGGTTGCATGCCCTTCAAAGAAGAGTGTGGATGAGCAGGCATGTGAAGAGAATCTCGGTGATAAGCGTGAGGGGTCAGAGTCACAAATACCTCCTTTCCAACTGCACCCTTTGAAGGGGTCTTTGACGGCTGTGGTTGACTATTCGCAATTTTCTTGGATGGAGTTAAGCCGGCATTTCCCACAGGTGGCGCCATTGTGATAGCAGGAGCATTTGTAGCGTTCCTCTTGCGAATATTCTTGATCAGTCGGTTGGAAACCAGATCATCACTATCTGTGCCGTTTTCAATTTCCTCTGGCTCGGAGGATTGGGCTCCTCTGGCTTGATCTGCAAAACCAGTGGTCATCCTACTGATATCAGACTCGTCTTCGCTGAACACAGTCTTTTTGTTGGTGTGCTCCATCGGTGGTGCCTGTAGCATACCGGAAGTGATCCGATTCCCCTTGTTGGGCACATTGGGCGACAGCTTCTTAAGAGGAATGACCGGATAACCAGTTTTCTCGATTGGAGGTGGTAATGACACCGGCGATGAAGGTTTCCGCACCTCGAGGGCCTCTCCGCGGCGGTCAGCAAATCCTGCAGTGTTTGCGGCTACTTTTGTTGTCGAAATTGACGTATTGGCGCCAGTACTAGCCGCAGAGTTGGCATTAGTTAAACGTGGAGGACTTGCACTAGCACTTTCACTGCGCATGCCCCAAATGGTGCGCGACCGCTTTGAGAAGCGACTATCCTCGTGGTCTATCGTTGCGTCGGCTATTCTTTTTCGTATCAGCGGCAGTTCCACAGTTGAATCTGCAAGAATGGTGGATTCTCGAGTATATGACGGTAGCACATTATCTACGAGAACACGCACGAGATCTCCCGACACAAAGATATCTTCTGCGGCAAAGTCGGGGTCCAAATCACACCGATCGTTATCCTGAATGCCCTCGATTTGGAGCGGTTCAGCATCTGGATAGAGTTTATAGTAGCGCTTTACGAGCGCATCGCACACTTGCTGGAGCGAGCATTGGGGGTCGGTGAGGTGAAGAAACTTCTTGTAAGAGCCGACTTCGGTGGTGGGTAACTCTGCTGAGCTGACAGGGATGAGAACAACCTGGAGCTTGAGTTTCATCAGTGGGAGATGAAAGAATGGATTGATTTGGTTCGCGATGTAGGATGTACACCCGTACATCTGGGAATAGAGATGGGAATACGTGGAGTGGAGATTGGGATGGGAAATAGAGATGGAAATTGGAAAATGAGAGTCGGAGGTTTGGGGAGAGATGATTAATTAATGTTGGAACAGCGGTGATATTCGTATGTGGTGTAGTTTTAGTAAATGTGGTGCTTGTATTGAGGTTTACGGAAGTTTAGGTTTTCGCAGCCAAATTGGAAAAAATGGAAGATTCATCAAATCAGGATAATTCTTATTGAGAAGAACGGCATTAAAAAACATAAATTAACTTGAGACGATTGCTTTTTGACAATGCCTTTCTTATATGTACCTCTTTTTTGGCTTGCCTTCTGATATATTGGAGAACCTCTCCAGGTTCAAGACAGCATGTATATCTCCAGCACGTTCTACCCCTTCCTGTGCCTGCTTCAAAGTACTACGTAGATTTGCAATAGCAAACAATCCTGAGACCACCTCTTCCATCAAAAGATGTAATTTTCCAAATGACAGTGAAATCGTTCGAGGAGTACCTTGGGTGTACGGGACTTGAATTGTGGAAGCGTAAGTACCAATTGTTTCCCACTTACAGGACTTTACCGCTTCTTTCTACCGACACTGAATTAAAACTCAGCAAACAACTCTGAGCCCTCAGTTTCATGCTCAGTGGATGAACTTAGACGCACGGACCGAGGGAAATTTGTCTTCGTACAATGCAAGTAAAAGTCACCATCATTAGCCAACACATTTAGCGGATATAACTGGTGAGATATATGGAGTACCTTCTTCAAACTCAGTATTTCAATTGCAACATTCGTATTTCTGGTCTTCATACATGTAAGCTTTAACTTCTGTACGCGGGAAGGTATCACCAGCTTGGGTATCACCAGCTTGAAGAGAACACACGCTTTCCGCCCTCAACCCTCAAATTCAATATTCTTGGTCCTTGAAACGATCCACAGTACCAACGGCTCCTTGACCTGAGAGATGGGAGGCTTATATCCAATTCTCCTCCAAATCGGTCCGTCAATTTCAAAACAAGCAATTTGCCGGAAGCGGTAGTGTGAGGAATTTTAACCTCCAATGCCTCTCCCATTGCATTCTGAGAATCTCCAAACTTGGAGGAAATTATAATGTGCGAGGGTCCTTGGTCATTCCCATAGTCCATTCTTTCAACCCTCTTGAAGCTTCGTCTTTGACCAGTCTCTGATGTACTGGCCCCCAGCCAATAAAGTTTCAAGAGTAGAAGGTAGATTGAAGTCGGACATTGTCTGAAGCCTGTTGTTAGAGATTTCGAGAAATTTCAAGTCCGGAAACTTTACGCTTCTGAAACTAGTAATATTGTTGTTGTTAAGGTGTAGCTTTCTAAGCAGTCTTGGGAACACGACACTGCCAACGCCAACAGTTAAGAGTTTGCAATATTCGACATTAAGTTCTTCAAGCAGTGGAGGGAATTTCAAATCTGCAAGTGATTTGATAGGATTTTATGAAATGCTCAAAATCTTCAAGTTGCATGGCCATCTCCGCAGTAGTTTACCAACATCCACCATGAAACAGGATGTTACAAGTAGCACTTCGAGCAGATTTGGCAAGGTCGAATTCACATGAGGAAAACAGGGGCTGTTGATGATGTTCGAGCTCTGAAGTCCCCGTGGAAATGAGCTGCAACATTTTAACAATGTACATGATAACCTTTTGAGTCCCTTTGGAAGTGCAAAATTATTGATGTCAACAGCACCCTCTATCACCAATTCTGTTAAACTCGTGGGCCATTTTCTAATAGAGTGTCTCAATCGGATGGACTCGTTCCTCAATGTCACTTTCTTTACATTAGGAGAAACATAATGCAAAGTACTGGATACTATCAAATGACACCTTTCTATCTTGTCAAGAATAGCTATTCGCGAGTATCCTCTTGACAGAAGGGCATCGCCTTCATACAATTCTTGGAATTGAGTTCAAAAATTCAGGAAATGATTGATTGATCTGGAAAAGGTCTAGCGCATGGCAAGAATCGACATCAATGATTTTCAAGTATTGAACAGCTACCTTGTTTGCGGCCAACTGATGTAAAAGCAGAGGGTTTGAATACAAAAAATCGCTTGACTCCATACTAACCTTTCTATCGCCGCAGGAGACTTTCAGTAGTATAATCTCCATCAAGACCACCTTGAGAGGATTGCTCACAGGCCATTCAGTGTATAACAATCTTAATCTTTCTAACGGCAACTCTCTTATGATACACTGGAGAATCTCCACTGGAAGTGTGAGTAGTGCCATCGCAATATTGATGCTAGAATATTTGGATCTATTGGATAAATCTGTACCTGATAGTTTCTCATGTAAGAAGAGGTAAGAAAAGGTAAGTTAAAGTAAGGAGTCCACTTATAATGAAAAAAGGAAAATGTCCATTCGCAGTAGCCTCAGTATGGTCTGTCATAAAGCAAAGTGCAAGAGTTTCCATGGCTGCAACTTTTGCTGCAGGGTTGCAGGTAACTGCATTGAAGTATCACGTGTTGTGCTTTGTGAATACGGTTGCATGCACAGTAGTTCTCTTCTTCTTTAAGCACAAAACCCCTAATTGTGGCTTTAGCCAATCCCCGGCGGTTATGCCGTTAATATATCCCAAATCTAGAAGTAACACTTTTCCAACATCAGGGTTCTGGTTACTCGGACTGCATTATTTAGATCGGATGCATAAGGTTATATGTACTTCTGCATGTGAACATTGTGAAAAGCTCACCGTTTTGCTCGAGTTTCCAATAATGCTCAACGTGAGTGAAAAAGGGTGCCCGAGCTACATTAGGTGCCCGAGTTACTTTATTTGTGGCTCGAAATTTCTAAAAACTATATACTCTTACTCCACTAAGTACTAGCGTTTCCCAAGCTCACTAAGATTCTTCTACTCACTTTTGTGCCAGTACTTGAGTTTTCTACGGAAGAAATAATTCAGCTGACTAATACAAGACAAGGAGACAATTCCACAATACATTCGCTTTCCCAAGCATTTCCAAGTAGAAGAATTGCAAAAGTTCCAATTGAGGTGCTTCGTTTATTAGCATTGGCCAGGTCAATTTTGCACTGGGCAATGGACCAGAACAAATATGAAAGAGGAGATCTGCCGAATGAGTTGAAGGGGACTAATCAAAGGATATTTCTGTCATTTGAAAAATTGGATGGTCTTTTGATGAAAGAGTTGGTCTCAGGATTGTTTGATATTGCAAATCTACAGAGTACTTTGAAACAAGTACAGGAAGGAATAGAACGTGCAAATGGAGATATACAAAGTGTTTTCAGCCTGGAGAGGCTCTCCAGATCAATTGCAAATGCAAATGTACTAGGAGATTTGTTCGAGGTGCTGCGTTTGTTATCATTGGCATACGAAAGACTAATCGATGCTTTGGACGAGGAGCTACGATTGAGAAAAAGAGGTCAACAGAAAATTAGCGAGGTCAGTCCCTTGGAAAAAAAAGGTCTGGAAGATGCTTTGATCGAGGAGTTGCGTCTAGCATTATTGGAATGAGGAAGTTTAGAACCTACTCTGACCCAGGATTTTAGTACTATTGGAAAGTGGAAGTATGGAAAGTTTACTGGACGATGAGCTGGTTTTAGAAGGTTTTATCTCAAAATGCCGCTATCGCTATAACCCACTACTGTCTTGATATTAACTCCCAATCTACAATGCTAATAATTGTTATCGATGTTTGAATCAGATCTGATCGGAAGAATTTGATGAATTCGATCAAATACACCTTCCTATACCTCTTTCCTGCCGTTCTTCATCAAATCTCCTTCATTCTTCACCAAATTCTACTATATTAATCTCCGTCAATTTCCACATTATTCCATGCATTCCATTCTGTTCATTATTCATCTTAGTTTCTCTTCCTTCATCTCAATTCATCCTTACTGTTCCTTACAATTCTCTAAAATTAATCACCCTGGTGCTGCCTTCTCACCCAGATCAACTTCCGCTTCGGAAATACGGATCATCATAAAGATGTTCTCGAGAAACAACATCGCTCTCCACCTCTTCTTCTTCCACCTCCACCTCTTCTTCCTCCTCTACAACACCTCCTCTCCACGTCAAAATCTCTCCGTCCATAGTCCCACAGTAATATGTCATAGACCACGGCCCTCCATACACAATGGAAGCAGTTCGAATGCTATTCTTGGACCCACTCCGCAGAAGCCGACTCACCAACTTCCCGTCGACGGCTCGAAACACCAACACATCTCCACTATCCGATGCAAAGAGTAAATGCTGCACTTCGGTCTCCTCGCTCGGACTCAACACAATAGGAAGATTCTGCAAGTACTTGTTGCGTGTGAGCGGACCAAAGTTGACCAACTTGTTTACCGGAGGAGCCAAAGTGGCAGTCATGTCCCATACGCGGATTTTATCGTCGTTTCCCGAAGTATAGAGCAACAATCCCGGCTCGTCCCATGCCAACGCATTCACTGGCCCCGAATGTGCTCTGACCAGCGTGGATCCAAGATTGAGTGCATCTATCTTCGCTTCTCGAACGTTGGTTTTGGTCATGTCGAGCCGACTCACACAACTTTTGCTCCGCCGAATATCCCATATTTTGGCCTCGCCATCGTATCCTCCAGATGCAAGCAAATACGAGTTGACTGGATGCCACGCAACACTCAACGTCTTGCCTTTATGTCCTTGTAAAGTATGTGCACTGGAAGCAGAGCGAAGATCTAGTAATCTGATGAATGGCTGATCACTGGCCACTGCAACAAGCGCCTGTGAGCTATATTTGTTCTCTGCGTGGTAACAGATGTCAATTGCATACACTCGACTATCCATGTCAAATGTGTGGGCCACCAGTAGACTGTTGGTGTCCCAAACCTTCACTGTGTGGTCAAAAGAAGCAGAAAGAAACATTCCGCTGTCTTGGGGCCACCATTGTACGCCTGAGACGCCATACTGATGGCCGCTTCTCCTTGGAATAGTGGCTAGCGTCTGATATGGCTGTGGTGATCTCCAATTTAGGGCCCTTCTAGATGATGAAGCTAAGAGTGATGGATTTGTTTCATCGGACTCAATTGGTTCCGAAGCTTCCATATCGAAATTTACTTCATCTTCCGGCCGTAGGTCCCAGAGCTTGATGGAGGAGTCTGCACATCCACTAAGCATGTATCTGTAGTCAACCTTCTCCAATGCTAGCGAGTTGACTGCACCCGAATGACAATGGGCCGGGAAAACATCTTGATGGACCTGTTTTAGTTGTGAGAGTAGTGATTCCGTATACGTACAGGCGAAGTCTAGAGGCGGTAGACGGCCCGTAGCTCTATCTAGAAGAAGTGATTGCATGGAGTGTATGGAGGGAGCGACGAAGAGGTGGGGGAGAAGAATGGGAGAAAGTTTCGATCAAAATATGGAAACGATGATGGGCAAGTGTATTGACGAAGAGTAATGGAAAAGTCTGAATTGAGAACGAATTATGGGAAGACTCTTTTGGCAAATGATGTATGGGCAGTTGGTTCAATCTCTGGATTTTCTCGTATTTTTGACTCACACTAATTTCTTATTCATTATTCCGTCTCCGCACACAAATGGCAGAAAATTCAAAAAAAATCACTCAGACAAATGTTTTAATCTTACTTGACAATACTACCCCCTTTTTACTTCATTTCATTGTGCCCTTCCCCCCACAACCTTGCCAACTCTGACGATAGTATCCTGCACATGCCATCCACCACCCAAAAGAAAAAAATCTAGTCAACTAATCCTCACCTACCAATGTTGGACATTAACGCATTTCTTGTCGAAAAGGGCGGAGAGCCCGACAAAATCAAGGCCTCGCAGAAGAAAAGAGGCGCCTCCGTTGAGCTCGTCGACGAAGTAGTAGCCGACTACAAGAAGTGGACCACTCTCAGATTCGACTTGGATGCCATCAACAAAAAGTTGAACGCTCTACAGAAGCAGATTGGCCAGAAGTTCAAGGCCAAGGAGGACGCCAGTGAGTTGTTGGCTGAGAAAGACAACTTGACTGCCCAGAAGAAGGAACTCACCGAGTCCGAGCAGAAGGCTGACGCTGACTTGAGATACAAGGTTAATCAGGTGGGAAATATCGTTCATGAAAGCGTGGTGGACTCCTTGGATGAGGACAACAACGAGCTTGTGAGAACATGGAAGCCCGAGGGCTACGAAGTCGCCCAGGTTGCCTCCGCTACCGGTGCACCTGCTACATTGTCTCACCACGAAATTCTCTTGAAATTGGACGGATACGATCCCGAGAGAGGTGTGAGAATTGTCGGTCACCGTGGTTACTTCTTGAGAAAGTGGGGAGTGTTCTTGAACCAGGCGTTGATCAACTACGGTTTGGCGTTCTTGTACGAGAAGGGATATCTCCCATTGCAGGCACCAGTGATGATGAACAAGGAAGTGATGGCCAAGACTGCGCAGTTGTCTCAATTCGACGAGGAGTTGTACAAGGTTCTCGATGGAGACGACGAGAAGTACTTGATTGCTACCTCTGAGCAGCCAATCTCTGCATACCACGCGGGAGAATGGTTTGAGAGTCCTGCTGAGCAATTGCCAGTGAGATACGCCGGATACTCGTCGTGTTTCAGAAGAGAGGCCGGCTCCCACGGTAAGGACGCATGGGGAATCTTCAGAGTGCACGCTTTCGAGAAGATTGAGCAGTTTGTGTTGACGGAACCCGAGAAATCGTGGGAAGAGTTCGACAGAATGATTGAGAACTCCGAGGAGTTCTACAGGTCGCTAGGCTTGCCTTACAGAGTGGTGGGTATTGTTTCTGGAGAGTTGAACAACGCTGCTGCCAAGAAGTACGACTTGGAGGCGTGGTTCCCATTCCAGAAGGAGTACAAGGAGTTGGTTTCCTGCTCCAACTGTACTGACTACCAGTCGAGAAACTTGGAGATCAGATGTGGTATCAAGCAGCAGAACCAGAGCGAGAAGAAGTACGTGCACTGCTTGAACTCCACCTTGTCTGCTACCGAGAGAGCTTTATGTTGTATTTTGGAGAACTACCAGAAGGAAGGCGGAGTTGTTGTTCCAGAGGTGTTGAGAAAGTACATTCCAGGTTCGCCAGAGTTCCTTCCATATGTGAAGGAGTTGCCCAAGAACACCACTTCTTCCAAGAAGAAGTAGTGTATAGAGTTATTTAAGATTACAAGTTCAGCAACACCACCATATAGGAATGTAATTTATCGATTGCAATGTAACTTCGCAATGCAAGCTAGAATGAAGAGTGGGGCACGCGCAAGTGAGGTCTCGGTGATATACCCCAAAGTGGATGTAACACCGGAATGGGCTCATTCAATTCTCGGGTTTGCTATTCTATTGGGCAGCAACACCGAACGCACTTGCCCCATTGGGAAGGGCCGAGCTTGAGAGATCTGCCAATCAATGCTGTGGTCCCGGGTGGAAATAATATAAATTGGATTGGCCGTTACTTGTAAATTAATTCAGAAATATTTCTATCACTCAACATGTCTCTCTACCTCAAGGAGCACGAAATCAAGGGCAAGACCGCCATCATCACTGGAGGCACCAAGAACTTAGGTGCAGCCACTGCCAAAGAATTGGCCCGTTATGGAGCTAACTTATTCTTGCACTACCACTCTGACCAAAGCCAACAGGAATTGGACCAATTGGTCAAAGAACTTTCTGCCAATGGCTCCAAAGTCGAACTTTACCAGGCATCTTTGCAAACTGGAGAAGACATGGAGAAGTTATTTGCTACAGCTGCGGCCAAATTCCCCAACGGAATTGACATTGCTATCAATAACGTGGGTCAGGTATTGAAGAAGCAACTTATCGAGGTGAGCGATGCGGAATTTGACAAAATGGATGTGAACAACAACAAGGTTGCGTTTTTCTTTATTCGCGAGGCCGGAAAGACCTTGAACAATGAAGGAAAGATTGTTTCCTTAGTCACATCTTTGCTTGCTGCTTACACACCATACTATGGAGTATACCAGGGTACTAAAGCGCCAGTTGAATACTACACCAAGGCAGCATCTAAGGAGTTGACAGAAAAGAATATTTCTGTGACATGTGTCGCTCCAGGACCTATGGATACTCCATTCTTGTATGGACAAGAGACAGATGATGACATTGCGTTCTACAAGAGGGTGGGATTACACCAGAGGCTCACCAAGATTGAGGATATCGTGCCTATCGTTCGGTTTTTGGTTACTGAGGGAGGCTGGATCACGGGCCAGACTATCTATGCCTCTGGAGGATTTACAGCACATTAAGGTTAAAAAGCATGAAAATAGTTATATGATGATGGAGAGAAATTTGTAAGGGTGGAAACAGTTGGGTAGGTATGAAGAAAACGGTTTAAGTAATGAGAAAATTGATAACGCAGAATGGAAGCAATTGTGCAAGAAACAGTTGAGAAATGAGAATGGTATTATGCTTGAGTTGAGTTTATTGTAGACCAATCAATTTCTTTTGTTCGATAACGTTCATATCACATGTCTATCTTAGGAGTCGCTTCCTAGGTTGTGGGCTTGTCCCGACTACTTTGGATTTCCTGATTAATCCCGACTACTGCGACTACGTCAGAATCATCGAAAATGTCAACGTCAAAATTCTCAACCTTCGGCCTGTTGGCTGAACCACTATTTTCTTCTCCAGGTACTTTTTAGGTCCCATTTCTCTGTGTAACCAGGTCTATGCTATCGAGCCTGGTAGTCGTTGCTAGTGAATGTTTCCTACCATTAGTTTCATTGTTAGGTCAACGTTCATTGTCGCGCATGTTTCCACCAATGGTGCTGAAAGTTAAATTGAGCACATCGCAACGGGCTTCGATTTCAACCAGCATAGCAAACGAACTGGAAATGTCAGTAGCCAGATTACTACTTCTATAGCATTTTTGGAAACTCGAGCAGCACAGTGAGCATAATCGTTAATGATGACGTCACACAACTTAGGTAGTCATCCACATCATTCTCTAAGTGACCAGTACTTTGGTGAAGAAGAAAATCTTACACCTAGATTGGGGGGTAGACCAAAAGGCGCACCATTGGAATATATATGAATTGATTTATTCCTGCTAAAATAAAATGGAGGACCGTACATGCAAACTCAGAACAGTGTATCAAACTGATGAATTAGCGCATATCGGTTATATGCAACCCTGCAACAAAGTTGCAACAACCATGGAAACTAGTGTATACAGATTGCTATGGGGCAGCAAACAGTGAAGAAAAGGCCGTTTCCGACTCTTCACGTGTCACTCAAGATTCGAAGAGCATTTCTTCCAGAAACAAGTACAGATTTATCCCAATATTTCCATTATCACCTAACAAACATGCCATGGCTTTACCGAAACTTGCAGTCGAGTTTCTCTGGCACATCCTAAGACAATCCCAATTGACAATACTAGAATCTGTTCACAATATATGTCCTGAGGGCGATCCTCTCAGAAAGGTGTTGCAGGGCGTCATCTTTGAAAGAATCTCCTGCGGCAATATTACGGTTAGTGAAAGTTTTCGGTATTCAGATACTGAATTTTTATCTAAATTGGCAGCAGACGAGGTATCCGCACAATGCTTGAAAATTATTGAATGCCGCGGTTCCTACGCGTTACAGCTTTACTTCCTCAATCAACAGTATCCTAGATTTCTACCTTCAATACCTAGGATTGAATATAAAGGCAGTGTTGTAACGCTAAGGGACTACTAGAGATTAGGTATTTTGAACAGGATAAAAAATTGTTGTTTGATTGTTTCGGATACTGTGGATTTTGTTCCTCCCAATGTAAAGAAAGTGACATTGAGGAGCTTGTCTAGACGAGCCTTGTCTAGACACTCTATCAAAGATGGCCCAGGAGTTTAACAGAAATGGTCATAGAGGGTGCTGTTGACGCGAATAATTTTGAACTTCCAGAGACCATCAAACGTTTAGTCTGTCGCCAAGCGCGTGAACTGTGGAGAACATTTCCACAGGGACTTGAGTGTTTGTACATCCAGTTCAGCCCCATTTTTCGTCCATACAATTCGACATTACCCAATCTGCTCAAACTCTTACATGTCACAAATTGTCTCATGTATGTTGATAAACTATGGAAATTGCCTTTCAACTTGATGTTTTTGAACATTTCACATGATCTAGTCGATTCAATTGAGAATTTGGAATTCCCTCCATTCCTTGAAGAGTTTAATGTCGGATATTGTGTACTCACAATTATTGACGGGGTTGCGTTCCCAGAACTGCTCAAAACGCTACACCTCAACAACAACTATATTTCGAGTTTCAGTAAAGCAAAGTTTCCTGACTTGACGCATCTCAACATTTCTGAGAACTGGCTTGATACAATGTCCAGTGTCAATCTACCTTCAACACTTGAGTCATTACTAGCTGATGGCCAGTCTATCGAGGACTAGTCCCAGACTAAACTCCCTAAAGAGTTGAAAGAATGGAAGATGATGACTACCGAGGACCCTCGTACTATAACATTTCCTCCAGCATTAGAGATTCTCAGTATGCATTCGGAGTGGTATTCTACACCAAAGCTCCTGAGCCTAACGCTTCCGGCAATATTATTTTCTTTGAAATTGACGGACCAATATGGAGTACAATTGGATATGGGTCTCCCTTCTCTCAGATCAATGATCTATTGGAACTCTCGATCAATTCAAGGACCGAAAGTATTGAAATTGAGAGCTGAGGGCATTGAAGGGCGTGTGTTTTCTCGAGAGCTGGTGATTCCTGCTCGTGTACAAGAGTTGAAATTTTCATGTCTGATGACCAGGGACTCGAATGTTACCATTGTAATACTGATTTTGAAGAAGGTGATCCATTTATCTCACCAGCTATATCCAATAATGATATTGGTTAATGAAGAATGCATTCATTTGGATTGTACGAAGACAAAATTTCCACATTACATGCGTCTAAGTACGTCCCCTCCGGAAGAATTTGAGCTAGGCGATGTTTACTAAATTCTATATAATGTTACTAAAAAGAAGTGGTTGCAAAGTATGCCCACTGATGAGTGATGCGATGTGGAGAGTATTGTAGCAGATTGTACAGCAATTAGCTTTTTTGTTTGTTAATTTTCATTTCATTTGTGTCTCTTCGGGAGTCAAGATGACATCGGTGGCGCTGATGCACCATCTTATGACATCGGTCCCCCAACAGATACAATGGTGGCTTTCCTCTGCCCGTAGCCAGTACCGCTGTCTTCTCAAACAACTACTTCTAGGGCCCCGTATCCATACTTTATAACTTCGATCTTTTGTCTGGAGCCTTTCAGTCAAACCATTTCATAAGTCTGAAGAAAGGTAAATGTTGTGTATGAACAGCTGTGATATGAGAATAGTATAATGGGTGACAATTGTTTAATGGTCATTAAATGGATCGTACTCTAATCAGTGTTTTCTTCATTAGTTTTCTTTCAACTGTTCTTAAGAGTCGCTTTACGGGTTGTCTGCTTGTCTCGCCTACTTCGGTTTCCCCATTGATATCCAGACTTCCGACTACATCGAGATCATCCATACAGTTAACGGCAACAATGGAAATCCTCTGCCAGCTGTTTCCATCAGTATTTTTCTCCTACTATCCCTATTTCTCCAAGCTTCTATGAATAACCAAGGCGTATGGTATCCGAGACTACTGATTCAACTATCGCAATGAAAAATTATCGAATAGAAGAATTGGCCGAGGAGAAGAGATATTGAAACCGAAAGAAATATTCTGTTTTGAAAATCGGAGTTTGATGAACGTTGCCACTCACAAAAGGAGCAAACACACTGCAATTCGCCCTGCAACTGGTGTGCACCCGGCTATGCATGCAAGCCAAGAGGCCAAGATCCATGTTAGTACACAATAGTAGTATATATATAGAGAACACCATTGATATAGAGAAAACCTCTGGGAAACGAAGAATTACCATCCAAACCATAAACGACAGAGAATGGGAAGTTTGCCGAGGGTAGCGCAACGGTTTGGGTCTGCTTGACAGGTGTCAAATACTCTCCGCACGCAGTATCAGAAGTGAAGTCTTCGAATTACCGAAAATACAAGGAAATAAATAGACAACATTGAACGGAAGAGAACTTAGCAGGCGAACCATCAATTGAGTTCAAACAAAACTTCTACCCGAGCCATACCGCGCCATACCCACGCATTGGCCAGCATCATACAAAAGCACATGAACGTCCAAACCTTCTACACGATGCAATCACATTCCTTTTATAATCTACATACACAACATCGACAAGCAGTCTTCGGCACAGCAACAACAGATAATGGCGGCACAGGTTCCACAAAATGCCGAGCAACAGCCTCCTCCTCCTCCCTGTTGAGGTTGCTGAACATATACTGGCTGTTGCTGCTGATAATAGCCTTGTGGAGGACCTTGTTGATAATATCCGCCTCCTTGGGGAGGACCTTGCTGGTAGTACCCGCCACCTTGTGGTGGGCCCTGGTGGTATGACTAGAGGTTAGCGAAATGCGGTGTTTTGGGGAGTAAACGGCTCAACATACCATAGTTGGATGGGGTCAGAAAGAAAGCAGATGGTGAGCGTTTTCTATTCGGCGAGATCCGAGGTGACGTGGGCTATGATGGTCAATGGGAGTACCCTCGGAATGCGCCGGCAGTTGCTGCCACCACACGCGGCGAACTTTACCGATTGAGAGCAGTTCCGAGGGCAACACTCTCCCCTCGGCTCTCCCACATCTTCCCCGGATCTCTTCTCATCTTCAACTAATGGTCAACGATGGATTTCTCCTATGCTCCACCTCCTCCGCCAAAGACTAAGCGTAAGCTACTGCCTGGTGCAGCTCAGAAGAAGCAGAAAACCCACGACTTTTCCGATTTGCCCACATACTTGCCAAACACCGGATCACATGCATCTACTGTAGGTGATGACCTCCTAGAACATCTTGATGAGAAGGTGACTGATTCAAAAGATAATGGGGAATCCAAAGATTCTATGACGGCCAAAGAGCCTATTTTCATCGAGGGTACTAACATCGCTCTCCAGACAGAGGAAGATATTGCAAAATGGATCGAAGAGAGAAGAAAGAACTGGCCTACTAAAAAGAATGTCGAGCTCAAGGCAAAGAGAGACCAGGAAACTAAAATTGCCAAACCAGAAAAGTCGGTTACCAAGCAGGTGTGTAAATTCTATTCTAGGAATAAGAAGTGCAAATTCGGGGCCAAGTGCCGCAACCTCCACGAGGCCGCCTCGAACAACTCCGCATTGAAAACCATCAACGGCATCCAGGTGGCAGTACCGCAACGTTACAAGAAAGAGATGCAAGTCTCAGGTTCCTTGTACAAAAACCTTGTACAACGTGAACAGTACGAGCACGAGAACAACATTGTCATGGACTTCTTGCAATACTTGGACAAGAACAGCCTTATAGACCGTGATGTCAGCGCATAATCAACGGTGACGCCATCACACGACAATCAAAAATAGACATTTTCATAACGAACGAATCGAAGTCCCCACGGCAACTTAGCCTAGCGAAAGGGGAACATTATCCTCCTTCATTTTTCTAGTGCAATCTAACATGATGGAACATTGCTTTCCGATCTCCGCCAACTTGCCAATCACAAGCTCATTTCCCTTTCCGAATCCGTAGATTGAGTACGGCAAGCCAGCTTCCTCGCAAAACTCAATGACATCTGGTTGCGCACGTCTCAAGTTGTGGCGAGGCAACCGAGGAAACAAGTGATGGATGGCCTGGAACTGGAGTCCTCCATGCAAGAAGTCCAACCACTGTGGGCAGTCGACGTCCATGGTGGTACGTAATTGACGCGAAGGGAAAGACTCCGAGACCCCGAGATCTGCAGTCGACATTGCAAAATGAGACAAAGTGATCTGGACATGAACAAGCATGGTGCAAACGTGACTAACAACCACATACAACACTTTGTTCCATGTTCCTTCCACGCTGCCAACCACCAAATAGAAGAACCAATAGAAGAAAAACGAGAGTCCTACCAATTCAAAGTATCGGAACCAAGCAGCCGATCCGTGTCTTGGGCCCTGGCCCAAAATCAAATGCGTCCACGACAATCTGTATAAGTTAAACCTACCAAATGCTAGAAGTGGATAGTACATGAATTCCTGGAAAGGAACCAACTTCCTAGCAAAAGAATCAAACCATAACAGCTTATCGTAGTAGGTCGAGTAAACGTCCCCAAAAAGACGTGTGCTGACGGCGAAAAATGGAAGATGCTGAATATCGGGGTCGTGGACTGGATCATTGGTAATCAAATGGTGAACGTTGTGATTCCGTTTCCACCAGCCAAGACTTAGACCCCCAAACCAGTCGGCAATTATCATGCCAAACGCATTATCAATCTGATAGTTATGAGTGATGGAAACGTGTCCCGCATCATGAGCAATGAAGGTCATTTGTTGCCATGCCATGGCCATGAAGATAGCGCTCAAAATGTAGTGGCCCAACTTGAGAAATGAGAAAGAATACAAAAAGAGCGACGAGATCTTCACAAGTTCACGAACGTAGTCGCCGTAGTTGCACTTGTAGAGTCCCTTCTTGATAATGCGGGCATGGAGCTGGTTGTACTTCTCCCGGATGTCATGCTGGGTTTTGTAATCCAAAGAGGGTATGTCGTAAAGATCTTTGCGGGTGAGCTGGTTGTCGTACTCACGCATCAACTCCTTGGGATCAATCACCGCCCCTTTTGCTATAGGAAAGAGCTCATCCTTGTTTTCTGCCGACACGTAGTTGATGTTTTGAGGAACCACAGGATCAACTTTTCCCTCCGGGTATCCTGATTTATGGTAACGAGGGTCGATGGGAACAGGATCTATATCGGCCTCGATTGACGTCAACGAAGACTGATCACTCTTCAGCATGTATGGAGACTCTGAGTCGAGCTGTTTTCCTAAAATATCATCCTTCAGCGATAATAGTTCGGAGATACCCTTCTTGTACACCGCACCTTGGATAGGAGGTAGCATGTTGTGCCACTCATAGTTGATGGAGCCAATTTTCCACCGAGAGAATACCGAGATAGTCTCCTCGCTGTGGTACGCGAGCATCTCGTCTGTTGCATCTCTTCCAACCATGTGGTACACTGCCTTGTCACCACCAGGATGGTACTTCATCCATCCTGTCAAGTTGAGGACATTATTTTTAAAGATGACAATGACCTTCCCCTGTGCAATGAGATCGGAAATCTGTGCCCTCGAGAGGATTTTCTGGGTCATTTTGTAGCGATTGAAAGGTGTATGAAGACAAGATAATTGGTGAGATTGCGCGTCGTATTGTGCAAAATAGGTATCAGACTGTTGCCTGATGCGCAGCCAAATATTCTCATGAGACAACAAGCGAAAATTTCTTATTTTGATGCCTCATTCGAATAGTTCGCCCCTATCGCTGACCTTCCACAAATTCAAGGGCCTCGTCCTGTTCAATCTCCAGCACTGTACTCACCTTATTACTGAAGAGCACCCCATAGAAAGCATTCGCTACTTGCAACATCTCGGGTCGGAAAGTCGTACAGATGAATTGAGCGTTCTTTGATAACCCTTGTAGGATTCCCGCAACCGCCGTACGATATTGCGCGTCCAAGTTGGCGTCGATCTCATCGAACAAGTAGAATGGAGCTGGGTCGCATTTTTGAATTGCAAGAATCAAGGCAATGGCACAGAGGGACTTCTGTCCGCCGGAAAGTTGCTCAATTCGTTGCTGTTCGTCCTCCTTGGAGTTGAAAGAAACCTGAATCGACACTCCCACGTAGTTATCAATAGAGTCAGAATCTCCTCCTCCGTTTTCCTTGCTGTTCATCACCAACTCACCAACTCCATTAGGAACAAGCCTCTCAAATACCTCCTTGAAACTCTTGGAAACCTCCAGGAAACTCTTTTTGATGGCGCTATCCTTCTGGTGCTCCAACGAGACCATCAAGTTATCAATCGAATCTTTTGACCGCTCGAGCTCTTCTTTTCTTGCAACCAATTCTTCCCTTTCCTTGATAAACGCATTATACTGCTCCATTGCCTTTTTGTTGATGTGCGAATACTTCTTCAAGTCTGTGTTGATTACGTTGAGCTCAGCAAGTAGGTCATCCAGTGAGGTTGCCTCGAACTTGGACTGCTGGAACGCTTCTTCTGGAAGCACTCCCAACTCACGGATTTTCTCTTGCACTTCTTCTCTTCTGGAATCAAGAATTGCTCTACGAGAGAGAATCTTTTCTGTTTTCTTCCCAACACTTTCAAGACGCTTCACAGCCTTTTCCTGTTCGGCATTCGCCTTCTGGAGATCAGTTTGGAGTTTGGAAAGCTTAGTAGAAATAAGCTTTTCCGAGTGGGAGGTATCCTCGCAGCGTTTCTCCAAATTCTTCAAATTCTGTTTGAGAGATTTGATTTCACTCTGGAGAAGTTGATACTCAACATCTCTGTTCTTGGCGAAAGAAACCTCGCCACCAATATCAATATTCTTGATCTGAGCTTGGTAGTTGGAGCATTCGTTTTCAAGGGCAGAAATGGTTGTCTCCAATGACGCAGATTGCGATACAACATCGTTTAATTCATCTTCAAGTTTCGTGATTTGTTCTGTCAATTCAGTGAGTTCTAAACTCTCTGCATCAGATAATGCTTGAGTGAAATCAGTCTTGATTTCATCCTGGTGTTGAGAGATCTTTGCCGTGAAGTTTGCAATATTGCTCTCGAGAATCTCGCAGGTTGATTTCACCTCTGCCAAGTTCTTTCCGAGATTGAATTTCTTGCTGAGAAGTCTTGAGTGCTCCAAGTGCAATGGTTCCAAAGATGCTCGGTATTTCTCAAGCTCGCGGAGCTGTTCATCAAGGGTGTTGTTAGACTGAGTAAGTTCCTCATCGATTCTTTGCAATTTCTTGGAGCATTCTTGCAAATCATTTGTTAGTTTGACCATATCACGCTTCTTCTTGCTCTGGAATTTCAACGCGTCAAGACGCGTGTTCTTGAACTCTCTGAAACCTCCAATGAGAACTCCCTTGGTGGTGGCACGGTCTCCATCCAAGGTTATTGCGTTCAAGTTAAAAAACTTCGCCAATTCCGATCCTTGATGCAAGTCCTTGCAAACTATTGTTTTTCCAAACACAAGCTGCACTGCCTTGGTGACATCTTCAGAATGCTTGATCTTCTTGATGAGGGGAATGTATTCAGGGGTCTCTTGATCTGGAAATGCGACTGGCAACAAGTTTATCCTGTTGAGTGGCATAAATGTAACTCTGCCGCCTTTGATTCTTTGCAATTCCTTCATCAACACCAGCGCAGTCTCGTCGGTGTCGACAACAACGTGAAACAAAGAGTTTCCAGCCACAACTTCCACGGCAGTCTTGTATTTATCCGAGAAGGTGAACAATTCAGCCAATGGCCCATACACAGAGTCTTGCAAGTTGAATCTTTCGGCAATGTCACGAACAGACTGGAGACCACGCGCAAGCTCCCTATCCATTGATCTCAAGACCTTATGATTTGCATCGGAGAGTTCACGTTCGGCAGAATCGTAGAGGGATCTGTACCTTATTTCATCTCTCCAAAGTGATTTTCTTTCCTCCGAAAGGGTAGTTACCCGTAGTTTTGCTTCTTCGATTTCCTCTTCGTATTGGTGGATTTTTTTGTGCTGGTTCTCGTCATCTAAAGAAGCTCTCAAGTCATCGAGTCCGTTTTCACACTCGAGAAGCTCTTCCTCGAAATTCTTTCGCGAAGAAATCGCTTTCTCCAACTGGTTTTGGCGACTCTTGAGATCACTAGTCACATTCTTGATTTCATCTGTGAGCCATTTATCCCGCTGTTTCTTGGACGTGAATTTCAGAAATCTGCCCTGCTTTGCATAGAGAAGTCGCTGTCTAGTAGTGAGTTCCGAGATTTTGCTTTTTAGGTTCGTTTCTTCACTTGATAACTTCATCGAGTCGGGTTTCAATTCTTCCGAAAGCCTCTTTTCCTTCTCTGCAAGCGCCAGTATTATTGCATCCTTTCTGGTGGTTTGTTCATCAGCTTCAACTTTGACCGATGAAAGCGTGGCGGCCAAATCCTTCTCCAATGCCACCTTTTCTGCCATGGCTAGTTCCAGTCGATTTTTATCGGTTTCGCTCTGCTCACTTTCCAAACTAGCAACTCGGAGCGCTGCAATTAGCTCATCAATCTCAACTTGTAGTTTCTGGCAACTCAGCTCTCGTTTCTCCAAGTCTTGGATATCCTTATGCGACGAGGACTTGAGAGAATCATATTCTGCTTCGTTGGACTCGATCTGGGTCCCTAACGAAGTCAATTCTCGATCAAAAAGATTGAACTCGTAAACCTTCTTATTCTTCTCAAGATGCTGGAATTGCTTCAAGTCGTTGGACTCGATCATGAGGTCGGAGAGCTTGTCCTCCAACTTCTCCATGGCGTCTCCGATCCTCTCCATTTTGTACTGAGCATTTGTCATTTCTTTTGTCGACTCCTTGAGTTTGGCCTCAAACACTTTGGCACCGCTGACCTCTTTCAAGAGCGCTAGACGCTCCGAATCCTTCGAATTCGTCAACGACGTGATTTTACCCTGGGGAACTATATAGTATGGATTCAGTCTAGAAAATCCAGCACTTTCCAACAAATTCATCACATCCGACCGCGTGGCCGACTTTCCATCCATCGAATAGTCATCCTTCTTCAATCCTATCGTTCTCCGGATCGATATCTCATCTTTCTGAAGAGGAAACCTTCGGTCGGTGTTATCAAACACAATCTCTACATATGCAGACATTACCGTTCCTGAACCTTCATGGATGAGTCCCTGGCGCTCTTCACGCGTCATATGGGTATAAGCATCGGATAAAACAAACCTAATGGCCGCAAAGAAGTTGGATTTTCCTGATCCGTTTCGGCCCACCATAACATTGAGGTTTGGGGATAAATCGTCGATGACGCTGACATTCTTGTATGTCTTGAAGCCCTGAATAACAATTTTCTTGATGTGCATTGTGCAATTGGGGTAATGTTGATGGAGCAGTACACGTCTTGATGTTTTGGTGTACTATGCACTCGGTAGCGAGAATAGATCTAGAGATGAGACGAGTAACCAGGAAGTAAATGCAAGAATATGAAAGTAAATGCAGGGATATGAGAGAGAAGCAACTTTCTCGAATCAGATACACTAATGCAATTAAAGCAATTATTGAATCAACTTTATCAATGTTACTAAACCAATGCGTCTCAATGCGTCGATATATCGATACTAATGTAATAGTTTAGATTCGAAGAATTGTTGCCGAAGAACGTAGTTATTGCTATAAAAGTATGGAACGGGGCCCTCAAGTAGAGGTGGAGAAGACAGTAGTACCGACTACGGGCGGGGGAAGATAACAAATGTTGGGATCCAATGAGGATCCAATGAGGATCCATTGGGGGACCATTTGCGGGATCAATGGGGGTCGATGGCCATGTGTGGGGGCCCAAGGAAGCCCAACAACCGAGAAGCACTCCTAAGTTCAGATAAGTGAAAGGAGCATTAAAGAACAAACACACTGATTGGTGTACAATCTATTACACAAACTCCTTTGGCTCGGAATCATAAGATCAACGACCTAAGAGTTGCTACGCTGAGCCATGTGTCGATACTCAACTCCATGTAGATACACCTTTCGTGGTCTATATCTTGATGACATATTGCTTGTGAGCGCTTCTGAACATTAGAATACTTGGCCCAAATCAAGGAGAGCTTTGATAGCGCAGACTTAGGTTTTATTCAAAGTTTCTTGGTATGAACATTGATCAGGCTCCCGATAGCACTGTTCTAAGCTTTTGCTGAAGATCATTTCGAGGGGGGCCTTGCGAAACTTGGGGGCAATAACATGCTTTATAAAGTCAGATGCCTTGGCGTCTACTATTCAGTCTATCCAGCACAATCTAAAGAAAGCGGATGCCACCCTTTTTGAGATATAGTTGGCGACATGAAGCTTGCCGCTTATGGTTGATATTGCCGGCACCCCAGCCTACCAGATGTATATAGAATCATCACAGAGAATTGGAGAACGCAAAATACGTGCTCATCTTCGGACATTGGGGGTATCCACTCACTGCATTTGGAAAACACCTTTCTGAGTTAAGTGTTCCTGTGATGCAGATTGGGGAGACATGACCTCTAGCGAATCTACATCAGGTATTGTGTTCACCTTAGCGGCAGCCCCATTATTTGGACGCCAAACGGTCTGTTGTTGCGTTGTCACCTGCGAAGAGGGAGAATTTCTGGGTCAGTTCTTAGATTTGTGGCTGCGAAATTATTGAATTTCTACTTTTGCCCACTTTCTACTTGCCCAACACACTTTTCTACGTGCCCATCAGCGCTTTCCAAGCTCTCTGAACATCCACTACTCATTCTCAACGGAAATCCTATTAGTCCTACTCTGGAATAATCTAAAGAAAAAATTGTGACCCAGATGGCGGATGAAGAAAACAACCGCGCGGCTAGGGTTTTTCCACCAGCTCCAAACGAAATGGTACGAGATGTTTTGATTTACCTGGTGGGGATGTTAGTACCAGCAATCTCTGGTCTAAACGATCTTGTGGACCATGACGAAACAAATGCAGATCAACATTATTCTTTCAGAAGATCGCAAGATTGCATAGCTAAGGGCAATTGAAAACATTCACATCGTATTACACGGTCTAAGGAGCCCAGGTTCATTTGAAAATCTGGTTCTACAAATTACTTTGATTGAAGCGTTGAATTATATTGACACCGCATCTGCAAACCCGGACTAACCACTACTTGATTTGATCGAGTCCCAGACCAGGAGTGCTTTTACCTCGGCTGATGCCATCAGCCATACTGGTTTCTGCGAGGTACTGCGTTCGATATTGTGGACACAACAATGTGTAAGAACAATTGTGATGAAGTATCTCGACCATATGGTCAATGTCAACCAAGAGCTTTGGGACCAAGAGTAGTTTCCGGAACCAAGGGAAGACGAAGGTCCGATAAATTAAGCAGCAAATGTGCAAAGCATTCCGGGCCAGGAGCACCAGCGCCCGGCACCAATGGTAAATGAAGGTCTGAGCTGTCTCCGGCTTCAATGGAAAACGCAAGTGTGCAAAATGTTCCACCAATATCAGCCTTTGTCCTCAATAGATAACGGAAGTCGGCAAGATTTGAACGACCTGCAATAAGCATCTTGGTGTCACTATTAGTAACCCCATCGTTTTTGCCACTAATTTACCTTTCCATGTTTTCATTTGTTTCCACGTTTAATGTCACAATTTGCTTCCACCAATGGTATCTGAGAATTAGATTGAACATCGGAACGGGCGTCAATGGTTTCCTAGCTATGCAGAATTTATTGAGTTGTTGATTTTTGTGTTGAGGAAACCCATCAAGAGATCGAATGCCACTTGAGCATTTTGGACTGGGGTTCATAGAGGAAAGTTAATTATTCACAAGGCTCTTAGTGGTGTTAATAAGTCGGAACTTGGCAGGAAAGTTAAAAGTAAAGCAAAAATTAGGTCAAACATTACGAGGAGGTAAGTAGATGAAGCTGCGTTGGTAAGTAGGGCCCAGTAGATCATTCGAGGTGGAACTTCTTCTTCAATTTGAGTCTTCCCATAATGTAAAGATTTGCAGGTTTGAGTTCAGGTATACGAAATAGAACTAGATTGTGAGAGAACTTTGAAGCAAAAGACAAGTACTTGAAATCAGTTGTTTTCTTTAAAGCTGAAAACCCCTTTGCATATTTACACTTACAAGATTCCTGTGTGTCAATAGACACTTCCATGCTGATATGTGATTCTTTATATTATCCTGATGACAAACTTGTGTGATAGATTCGACATCCATCAGTGTTTTTGTTCGCTAATGTTCCTTTCACTGGATTGTGGACTAGTCAAGACTCCCTATTCGGCCCCATAGGCATTCACGACAGTGTCCTATGTCCGTTCTTTTACCGATTGTCCTTGCGTCCTTCGGCTTCACCAACTATCCCAACCCTCGGCTACTCCTATCCTCAACATGTTATCGGTACCGCTATCATATCATCCGAATACTTAAGGGCCCTTCCATACGTTATTATGAATAACTACAATCTTTTGGTCACGAGCCTACAAGACAAACTACCACAAGGTACGAAGAAAATCCAAAGTACGTCGTTCATCCTATCAACAGTGTGGCGAGAGGCTCTTAGAAAATCCAAGGAGAGAACTCGGGAAGAAATAACAGTAGCGATTTTTTCGGTTAGAAGAAAGATAAGTGTTGCAATCGCAGGTCATCAATGATACTTTTGCACATCAATTGTTGTATGCCACAAGTTGCACTAGCCATGGAAACTGGAGCATACAGATTGCATTATGACAGAGCATACAGAAATAAGGAAGAATGTATAAAAGGCAGTCTGAATTACTCAAGAATGGAAAAAATGTTTCTTCCAGAAAGAGTACAGATTTATCTCAAAATGTCCGAATTCTCATGCTGTAATAGATAAGGGTTCGTAGAGTTAATACCGAAATTGTAGTTAGTTCCTATAAAGCTAAGGGTGAGGAGCCTTTAAGTAGTCAAGGCGCTCCGGGTAACGACGACGTGAGCGGAACGAGGTAATAGAGGTAGCGGGCCGGAACCGGGCGACAGAGATAGTGGCCGGAACCGGTCCACTTAGAAGTCGGTAAAGTCCAAAAGAAGAAGAATTAAGATAACATTAGATCAAACAACACTGATTTGGGTACAATCTGTTACACATGCATCAATCCCATGACTTTACCCAAACTTCCAGTCGAGATTTTCCGGCGCATCCTAAGACAATCCCAATTGGAAATACTAGAATCTGTTCACTATATATGTCCTGAGAGCGATCCTCTCAGAAAGGTGTTGCAGGGCGTCATATTTGAAAGAATCTCCTGTTGAAATAGTAAACTTAGTGAAGGTTTCGGTATTCAGATACTGAATTTTTATCTAAATTGGCAGCAGATGAGGCTTCCGTACAATGCTTGAAAATCATTGAATCCCGTGGTTCCTATGCGCTACAGCTTTACCTTCTCAATCACCAGCATCCTAAATTTCTAACTTCAATACCAAGGATTGAATATGAAGGCAGAGTTGAATCGCTAAGGAGATACTCGAGATCAGGTGTTTTGAACAGGATAAAAAATTGTTGTTTGATTGTTTCGAATACTGTGGATTTTGTTCCTCCCAATGTAAAGAAAGTGACTTTCACCAGCACTTCCTCAACACAATTGACACATTTTATCGAAGGCTGGCCCACCACTTTAATCAGGATGCGAATAGTGGGTGATGTTGACGTGAGCCAATTTGAACTTCCAGAGGGACTCAAAGCTTTAGGCTGCTACAAATTGCGCAAACTATGGAGCTCTTATCCACTGGGCCTTTTTAACTTGGCCATCCGCAACAGCCCCGGTGTTTCCCTAGAGGGTTTGAGATCCCTCTATCAGCTCCAGATATTAGCAGCATGTTCCATTACGGACGTTGGTAAGCTACTGGGGAAATTGCCACTCTTCGTGAGCTGGTTCAACATTGCGCACAATTCAATTCAATCACTTGCAAATTTATAGTTCCCTACATTTCTTAGAGAACTTAATGTCGGATATTGCAAGCTAACAACTATTGACGGGGTTGCGTTCCCAGAATTTCTCAGAAAGCTACATCTTAACAACAACCGTATTACCAATATCAGTAACGCAAAGTTTCCTGACTTGACGCATCTCAACATTTCTGAGAACTGGCTTGATACAATGTCCAGTGTCAATCTACCTTCAACACTTGAGTCATTACTAGCTGATGGCCAGTCTATCGAGGACTAGTCCCAGACTAAACTCCCTAAAGAGTTGAAAGAATGGAAGATGATGACTACCGAGGACCCTCGTACTATAACATTTCCTCCAGCATTAGAGATTCTCAGTATGCAATTGGAGAGGTATTCGAGATGAAAGTTCCTGACACTAACGCTTCCAGCAACATTATTTTCTTTGGAATTGACGGACCAATATGGAGAACAATTGGATATGGGTCTCCCATCTCTCAGGTCAATAAGTCTTTGGAACTCTCGATCAATTCAAGGACCGCAAGTATTGAAATTGAGAGCTGAGGGCATTGAAGGGCGTGTGTTTTCTCGAGAGCTGGTGATTCCTGCTCGTGTGCAGAGGTTGAAATTTACATTTCTGATGACCAGGGACTCCAATGCTACCATTGTAATACTGAGTCTGAAGAAGGTAATCCATATACCTCACCAGCTTTATCCACTAACGGTCTTGGTTAATGAAGGATGCATCTATTTGGATTGTACGAAGACAGGTTTTCCGCATGTAATGCGTCTAAGTACTTCCACTGAGGAAGACTTTGACCTTGAAGATGTCTCCTAAGTCCTAATTAATGTTAAAGCATGCCCATCGATGAGTGATTTGATGTGGAAAATATTGAGCAGTACAACATCAGTTTGATTGGGCTGGCACTAACCTTCTGGAGTTAAGTGATCTTGAGCCTATTAAGCTATTGCAAATTCATGAATACTATTCACTAACTATTATACCCCAATGCAAACAAAAACCAAAGGCTTTTCCAATCAACTTACTAATACAACATAATACATACTGGAACACACAGTAGCCTGACCATACCTAAAACTTGCCGTGGTCCCCCCCCTTAAACTTACCCTGGTCATTCCCTAAAACTTACCATGGTCATACCCTAAAACTCACCATGTTAATACCCTAAAACGTACCGTGGTGAGTGTTCCCCCAACGATCATGAAGTGAGCCAAAATCGACTTCTGCACTCCACGCCTTATCTCTCGCCAGATACGGAATCGGAGGCACCACAAATGGAAAACGAACGGGAGCACCCGTGGACTTAGCAGGAAGAACGTCGCTTCCATAAACGGGAATTAGGGGCGCCTCTTTCCCCGACTTGAAAACACTCAACTCGTAGCTGTCAACAACAAATTGAGTTCCGTTAGATTTGACCAACGGGTATCCCCACGCCTGCTTAGACAAGTTGTGACTGCCCACCATCACCCATCTCAAGCTCCTCCAATCATCGCCATTATCGCACGCGTAGTACTTGACGTGTGGAGTGACTTTCTCTCTGCCTGTCTGACTCCCGTGGCCCCATTTGCACAAGTATCGCTTCACATTCTGCTCGTACTGCTGCTCGTGAATGGCCGAGGTTGTATACTTGAAGTGAACTGCAGATCCCGAGAGGAATCCAAAGTTGCTACCTGCGATCTCCTTTGCAGTTGGGAACACGATATGGGGTTTGTAATTGAACTCACGCTGATGTTCTTGAGACGCTTCAGCTCCTGGTTCAAGCAGTTGGTCCCATTCCTCAAACATCAATGGACACAACAAGTGAGTAAACATCGAGGAAGTTTTTCCCTTCCGACTCGAAAATGGATACGCAATCGAGGTGACTTGTGCTAAGAGGTTGTGTTTGACTTCTTTGTCATCCAAAAGCAAACCATTTCTTCTGAGAACCTGACGCAACTTCATGAATCCATAAGTCTCTCCCTTGGTTTTAGGCTCCTTCATCGAGTACACTCCAGGTGCTGAAGCCACAAGCTCCACGCCCACAGCGCTGTAATCGAAATTTTCCAACTTCTTGAGTAACAAGTCTGTGGTATTGAGCTTGTACTTCGAAAGATAACGGATAAGGTCTAGGCGGAATCTTTTACCCGAAGTAGTGGTTGTGTTTCCCTTTTGTAATCGTCCAGATCTCCACATCGCCTGGGTCAACCCCACGAAATCTAACTGGGTCAAGTTAGAAGTCATGATGACGATCTCCATCTCATTGTTTTCAAAGAAATTCACCATCATTTTCGAATGGTGAGAAGCAAACCGGTTGGGGAGTGTCACTACCACATCAGAAATATTGAACTTCTTCTTCATCTCGTTCTGAAGAGGATGCTCACTCAAAAGAGAGTTCCCGGTGATAAAAGTAATTTTTCTTCTGTCCTTGGAGAAGTCAGGGTGCAAGAACGAGAGAAAATACTCAAGATCGACATTGAAGTTGAACTGGTACGTCTCCTCCAAATCCTTCTGGCCCACAAGCTCGTTGATCGTCACGGTATCCAAATTTACCTCTTTTCTTTCATCCAGATCGGAGAGATCGTAGCTAGAATTGTACAATAACCTAATTGCGGAACCAGCTGTGGCCGACTCGGACTTTGGCGCCACGGTCTCTTCGGTCTCGCTTTCAATCTCAATGACTTCTGGGAAATGAGGCAGATTCTCCGCAGAAGTGTGTTCTGTCAGATCTTCAAGGAGAAGCTCCTCTCCAGGAGATAATTCGTCGACGAAAACCTCTGTGTCTTTAGATTCTGAATCCAGCGAGCCTGGAATGTAGTCTTCAATGGCCTTATCGTCCTCGGAGGTATTCAATTTCTGTTTCTTGATGTCGTCAGTCTCGTTCTTTCTCTTCCTCTTACGCAAAAACTTCTTATTGGGGCTGAATGGCTCCACCAGAAGAATTGCAACGTCATCAGCCGAATCGGCAGGCTCTTCTGCAATACTAATTTCTTCTTCGAGTCCAGCAGCAATTTCGTCTCGAATCATTTCCTCGACTCTATCGTGCAGATTCTCTTTTTGTAATGCTTTCACATTGAACTTGGAAGATTTCTTGAACTGGGGGACCGGAGTCTCCACTTCTTCCTCTTCAGTTTCATCGAGTTCCACCTTTTCTTCATTATTCTCTTTCTTCGCGTCTTTATCGTTTTCCTGATCACTTTCCTCATTCTCCAGAGAACTTTCTTGACTTCCCAGAGAATTTTCTTCACCGTCCAGAGATTCTTCTTTATTTTCCCCAGCATTCTCCTCTCCATCTCCGCCATCACTAACTTCCTCCATCTCTCTCTCTTCTTGTGGAACTATTTGTATTTCTGTTTCCTCCTCTACATTCTCTTCAACTTCTGAAAAACTCTCCCCTTGGTCTCCTCCATTGAAGTCTTCCTCCTCTTCACTCAAAATTTCAATGGCATCTACATCGTCTTCCTCTTCGGCGTCATTTGCATCTTCCTCCACTCTCTCCACTTCCTCGTCACTTATCTGCTCGATGTTTGAATCCAAATCAATAGCATCTTCTGTTGTTTGCCCATGGACAAAACTTACAGGACTAGAATTTTCTTCCCGAGCTCGGACCCGCCGCGACTCACGTACCATAGTTGTTGTTGTATCGGTTTGTTTGTTTGTTTGTTATCTACTCCACATTGTTTTTGAGAGTGTGAATGCATTGTCCTGTGCACTCCACTAGTCTAAAAGCAAGATCTGATTCAATATTCTAGTTCAAAACGATGGAATGGAAGAATAAATTTCCTTGAGTAGTCTCTGGTCTTTAATCGCTATGAATGGGAAATAATGAGACGAATCGATGAATTCAAATTAAGATCTTCGCCCTACTCTATCTCCATCATATGTCCTACGCATTGCTTTTCCTGCAGCATAGCCTCTAGGACTATCGAATAGAGATCCAAGAATATCACTATATTGGTTGTTTCTAGAGTCTCAAAACAAATCGTAGTATCAACCTAAAATAGACGATCTGACTCTTCCCATGATCGAGTTCAACTACCAAAATGGCGAAATCGTCTCGTCCCCCGCCGTCGTTGTCTCCGGAAAAGTCACTCTGTTCGTGCAATCTGGCCTTATTCAATTTGTGAACAACAACAACAAGGTGTTTCCGCCTCAATACTTCGAGATTAACAATGGACAGTTCAAAGCTTTCGTGCATGTTTCGCCCGGTGAAGCCAATGTTTTCGAGGTCCACGCATTGAATAATGCCTATTTGAACAACCAAGGATTCCCCGAAAAGGCCACCAACGTCGTCGATAATGGCACTCTCACGCTATATTTCAACCCTCTTCCGGAAAACAAGCCAGTTCATTTGTGTGTGGTGGTGGGCAGCGACTCCAATGGCGTCTACGATATGCCCAGGTATAAATTGGATAGAGGACAAACTCCAGGTCTTGGAACGGCCATTCAGCGGATCAAAGTTGCAGCTAGAATGATGCAGGCATTCACCCAAGATGAATTCCACCGTTTGGGACTCAGCAATCGGTCGTTTCAGTTTGTAGAAGAGACCGTGCATCACCAAGGCATTTTCGGGTATAATATGGATCTGGCTGCTCCCCATCAGGAGGTCAAGGTGCATGTTCTTCGGTCGCCCAAGACAGTGGCTGAATTGAGAAACCCCGATTATGCGCAACAGAACCCGAATGCAAAAGACAATGGCTTCTGTTTCTCGCATGCAATTGATTTGGTTGGGAAATCAGAGTTGATGGAATATTACATACGAGCAGGTACCGCTATTCAGTGTGCGGTGATGTATTTAGATTCTCACTGGGACGGACGCTTAATCTCCACCCATGCAGCTTTGGGTGGAGGCACCGACAAGGTAAAAATGGCGGTTTTTGGTTCCCATGGACTTCATGCGTATCCATTGACCTTTCCGCAAATCAGCCCGAGTTTAGTGGATGCCACCCATTTGAACATATACGAGGTGGCTAACGATTGCAACCAATGTGGAACGTCCTGGGAATGTTTGAACATTTGTATGGGAGCTTTTATGCACGAGATTGGTCACCTGTTTGGATCTCCCCACCAGGTGGATGGAGTCATGCTTCGGGACTATATGTGGTGGAACCGGTCGTTCATGACGAGGGAGACCGAATGTCTCCGAACAAATTCCTCGGGTGCAGTTATCGGAAACGATGGAAGTTGGCCCAAAGAGTGCCACTGGAACATCATGGATCTCATGAGATATTTGTACCATGGCTCGTTCACAATTCCAGTAGATAAGGCAGACGAAACATTTGCAAAGAGCTTTGTTACCACTATGGCTCCAGACAACTCGTACTCGAATAGAGAAGTTCCGCAACTGTACATATCTGGAACGGAAGAGGTTGTTGTCAAGAGTTCTTCAGGAATCTTCATGGTGGAGGTTTGCGGTGACGACTTGGCTCGGTATCACATTGATTTCTACCCCCGATCATATGGAGGACCGGGTCTCCAGCACGAAGTGACACTCAATTTTGAGGTGTTGTTGGGTCACCTCAAGCAGAACTGGAACGGAGCAAAAGACGACTTTGACATTCGTGTATTATCAATTGCTGGAGACCTTTGGAAGAAGAGCTTCAAAAGTACTTTTGATGGTAAGCACAGAATCATCCGGAGTGATTTTGGCTTGGGCAGAGGAGTGATAGACGGATATAAAAGCGATCTTTTGGGGCGTGAAAGCGGCACTATGACGTTTATTGGCTTTGATATCACCACCGTATACAAAGTGAGAATATACCATGGTCATGCACTCGATGGTGCGACGTTCTATTTCCACGAACCCCAGCAAAAATCGGAAGCAGATGCTCCGCCAGTTCCCCCTAGAAATTACTTGAATCGTCTCATGAACAAGTGGTCTGGCCAAGATGCTGCATTTTCTAGCGCAGGAAGCAAGAGTGGAGAAGTCACCATTGGAAACGTCAAGCCCCACTTCACCGATTTTGTTCTCAATGCTGGCGAACAAATCTCCAAATTTCTGTTCCAAAACGGCCAATGGATCGATGCCATGGAGGTCCACACTACCCTGGGAAGATCCTCGGGTATGTTGGGTAACAGTGGAGGTGGGCATTTGTCTATCTTGGAGCCACCTCGCAAGGATACAATTGTTGGATTGTATGGATATTGTGGTCTGTGGATGGACGGAATCGGCATGATCTATGCTCAAATATAAGACATTGAATGCATTGAATGGTAAAATGAACGATTATCAAAATCTTACATCGAAGCTGTCCGAAGCTCTCTCGAAAACCTTATCCTTGGCTTGGTTATATTCCACAGGATACTTCTCAGCCACGCCCACGGTGCCTCTTCTTCCAAACAACAGCGATTTCGACGTTCCGTTCCTAAGATGCTCCATTCTCCTAATCAAATCACCGAGATCTTTCTCTAGCTCTCCGATTCGGTTATTCATCACATGGTTTCTATAGAGAGAACGTAGAGAGGAGATTTTGTCGGTCAATTCCTGGTGTTTTTCAGCCAATTTCTGGCTCTTATTGTTAAGATGTCCGCTTAGCTGTGCCTGTGCAACAAGTGACTTGTCTAACGCCACAGACTCCAAAGCATATGAGAGACTCTTTGAGAAATATTCGGTATGTTCTGCAAAAGTAGATCCATAGGCAAAATGGTGTCTTTGCTCGTCCATAGAAACCACCGTTGCGAGTATTTCTTCATCGCTGGTAATGTAGTCATCTTCTGAAAACCCAGACAACTCTTCTGTTGCCGTGCGGGTCGGCGAAACCGGAATTTCTGAAGGTGATTGGGTACCAGAAGAACGGATACTCAGACTATCGGATTCCGGGGGCGTTTCCGAGGGTTCTTGAGGAGATCCGGCGTCTGTATCTAGTATATTCTGCGCTGTATTCATTCCGGATTCTGTATCTAGGGGCATTGTCCTCGAATTAGGAATATGGGGTGCCATTAATAGTTAAGTAGGTGAGTGTTGATGTTCCTGTATCTAGTGCAGATTCTAATAATCAGAAGGCATATCAAATGCCGCCACCAGGATAAAAAAAAATAGATCAAAAGTAGATAAAAGGTATCATTCCGCAAACAATTCTCAATTCCCTCATCCAATCCCCTCCTTTTAGCCCTCCCCGCCAACTTACCTCTGTGTCTAATTCTCAGTCTCCACCACTTCCTGCAGGACACGAGCTCAACTTGTTCACTTCAACCTCTCTTTTGTACTCTTTATGCTGTCGTTCCAGATCCAAAGTTCAGAGGTGTTGGCGAGGCTCAAGCCTTTCGGAATTACTTTCGAAAAGTCCCTCTCTGATCTCATCAAGGGCATCCGGTCCCACTCAAAGGAATCTCCCGAGAGCCTTCTGACATTCTTAGATGATGCTATTCAAGAATGCAAAGCGGAACTCACTACCACAGACTTCGAAGTCAAAGCCACCGCAGTCCTTAAATTGGCGTACTTGGAAATGTACGGATTCGACATGAGTTGGTGCAACTTCCAGATCTTGGAGGTGATGTCTTCTGCAAAGTTCCAACAAAAGAGAATCGGCTACTTGGCGGCTACACAGTCGTTCAAGAGCGAGCAGGATCTTCTCATTCTTGCCACCAACCAATTCAAGAAGGACTTGAACTCTCATAACCACATTGAGGTCGGGTTGGCCCTCAGTGGCATTGCTACAATAGTCACCGCCAATTTGGCTAAAGACATTGTGGACGATGTGGTGATGAAACTCAACCATCTGAAGCCTTATATCCGAAAGAAGGCGGTTTTGGCTTTGTTCAAGGTAATTCTCCAGTATCCGGAAAGCCTTCGTGCGGTGTTGCCTCGAGTCATCGAAAAACTAGACGATAGTGATGTATCCGTGGTGAGTGCAACCATTACAGTGGTGTGTGAGATCTCTAAGAAGAATCCACACATTTTCATCAGCTATTTGCCGAAATTCTTCAATATTTTGGAAAACGCCGTCAACAACTGGCTCACGATCCGCATCTTGAAGCTCTTCCAAAGTTTGCTGAAGATAGAACCAAGAATGAAAAAGAAGATCTTGCCGTCTATCCTCGGCTTGATGGCCAGAACCGAAGCAACATCGTTGGTATACGAATGCATCAGCTGTATTGTCAACGGAGGGATGCTCTCTGTGGATTCTTCGAAGGACAAGGACATTGCCAAACAATGCATCAATCACATCATGAAGTTTTTTGAGACCAGAGATTCCAACTTGAAGTTTGTTGGACTTATTGCCATGATCAATATCTTGAAACTCTTTCCTGAGCTTATCCACAAGATCAAAGGTGTTACCACTGAGATAATGAGCTGTTTAACGGATAAAGACCTCATTATTAAGCGCAAGGCGCTTGAGATCTGCCAGTATTTGGTTTCCGAAGACAACATTGCAGATCTTGTTAAATTGCTTCTCTTGCAGTTAGTTCCTGAGGAAAACAATGATAGAATCCCCGAAGATATCAAATTAGAGATCACCGACAAAATCTTGGAGATCTCGTCTCAGGACAACTACTCAAATATCCCAAACTTCAAGTGGTATGTTACTGCCCTAAAGGAACTTGTCAGTTTGACTCTTTTGCTTCTGGCGGACAATGGAGCTAGCACTTCAGTTGCGCTTTCTAAAAGTGCGGCAGATACTATCGCTACCAAGCTAGGAAAGGAGTTCAAGTCACTTGCAATCCGGGTGCCTTCCATTCGGCCATTTATTTTAAACAAGGTCATTTATCAGTACGCAGAGGATCCGAAAATTCTACATCTGTGTCCCCTTTTGATGAGGGATTTGTACTGGATCTTGGGTGAGTACATTAATGAAATTGGACAGGATGACGATGACTTGGAGACTGCAACCTCTGCACTTGGCAAAAAAGTCCGTATCCTCAATACCTTTGTCAACAACTACATCGATGTTGAGTTGAAGACAAACCAATTCCCAGTGTCCACTGCCATAATCAATCTTTCGAGTTCTTCTGTCTTGATTATCTACATTCAGACGCTTATCAAGTTGTTCTCTGGCATTATTTCCGATTATCAAGAACTCTACTTGAACTACGGCAAGCTCCCGTATGACAAGTATGGAGAAATCGAATTCTTCTTGTGGAAGGCGATCTCATTCTTGGAGAACTGGGAAAATCATTCGGACTATGAGGTGCAAGAGCGCGCATTATCGTGGTTGGAATTCTTGAAGCTATGCTTGGACGCAATTGCCAGAGGGGACCTGAAATCTTTGGAAAAACTCAAAAGTGAAGAACTTGCCTACTATAAGAAAATTTCAGATTCAGCATCTGTAGTTAAGCAGGAAAGTGATTCGGACGAAGACGAATACGAAAGTACTTCAGATGATGAGGAGGACATGCTTGAACTTGGAAGCGAGTCTTCAGAGGAAAGTGAAGAAGAGGAAGTGGAAGGCAATGACCAACCAGAAGAACTGGAAGCAGAGGAAGTTAAAGAAGACAAGGTGCTTCCACTGCTCTTGGTTAATATCTTGCCATCATTTTTTAACGCATACCAATTGAATCCCATTTCCAGCACCGCTCAAAGGCATATCCCAATTCCTGAGGAATTGGACTTGGGCACTCAGATAAATGAGCCTCCGGCATTTTGCTTGGTTGCTACCGAACCTGAGAGTGCAGACGAAGAGATTGAATCAGCAGATGAATCTCAAATTTCGAGTGAGGCTGAGCAAAGTCATAATGATGCCGTTCAAAAGCAGAGGTTAGAAAGATTGAAGGATGATCCATATTACATCACTCCAAAATCAAAGCTGAAAACGCGCAAACATAGACAGAAGATCTTCGGTGTGGATGATGAAAGTTTGGAGGGCCTGAGCGAGAGAAATTCGATTGTGTCACTAAATGTGGAACGCAAGGAAAAAGTGAAGAAGCCCAAGACGATGAAAAAGGAGAAGGTGATTGTATTGGATGAGGAAACGCTTGGTGGTCCAGATGTGGACGATGTGAAGGTTGAAAAGAAGAAGAAGAAGCAAAACACGCTATTCCTGAACGCTTCCAACCTCGCCAATATTGACATGGATGTGCCTCTGACACAGGGAGAGGGAGAATCTGATGACAAGAAAGATTTTGAGTACAATATTGATCTTGTGGCTTTCAGGGCCGAGCTAGAAATGAAGGCCAAAAAGAAGGCAGAGAGAGACGATAAGAAGCCCAAGAAGAAGAAAAAGAAGGCCGAAGCCAAGGATGTCCAGGCTGAAGTTCAAGGTGAAGTTCTTGAAAAGGCACCCGTTGAGCCTAGTGTATACATTGCAACTCAAGGGTCTCGAGATGCAAGTGTGGAACCAGTTAACGTCCAGGTCACAACCGATGATAAGGTGATTACGGTTCCCAAGAAGAAGACGAAGAAGAAGAAGCGTGCTACAATTATAGATTGAGCAGCATACTTAATACCAGCATTGAAAGAGTGTAGACAAGCAGAAATGTTGATTAAGTAGATTGGTGATCAACAAAGTAGATCCAATGATGGAAGCTTTGCAAATGAAGGATACTAAGGGATAGACTCGTAGTTTCCGTTCGAAAAAGATTCATAACCCTTTCGAAAGTCTTCAACTTTGTGTGTGATGTGTGAAATATCTTTATGTAGAATGTACTTGAGATAGGACATCTCCAAGGTGGTTTTAGTAATTTGGGGTCCATTCGTGCAGCTACTCTGAGTTCGCTTTCTACTCAAGCTTACGCGTATTTCTTCGTTGCTGACTCTGATTCCTTCAATGACACCTACTTCCGCATATGCTTGCAACAAGTTGGCAAAGGAAAGAAATGCCAACAGAAATCCAAAAGCAAAACAACAGAAAGTTATTAAAACCCTAAATAAGCCAGCCAATAATGATTCCACATATTTTTTACCTCTTCAATTCCATGCTTGCCATACCCGGTAATTATTGGATCCTTTCGAGCTTCACCTCTCGTCACGAAAAATTTTCGCCCGCCCTCTCCATCATGAATGTTTTAGCCTTGAGCATTCTCACCAAAAAGTTCGGAATGCGCCATCCGAAAATAAGACCTTCCCCACCAGTAGGTGAAATAGGCACCAAAATGATCATCCTGTTTGCAACCCACTCCTTGGTAAGTCAATTAGTATCATTTAAGATGCTTTTGGCACTGGCTGCGAAAACACCAACCTGGCCCAACTTTATATCAATAGCAGACCTCGATCCCCCAGATAAAATGTCTCCGATTGCAAGCACATTGGATGTTCCCTTGACAACCAAGTGCTTGTCAGTAACAACAAAGCCCTTTTCATCCTTGATGGAATCTGGTAAGAATTCTGAGTAGGGAGTCGTGGTGGAAGCATCAATGATAACGTCGAAAGTAAACGTCTTCCCGTTAGTGAGAACAATAGTGCCATCCTTAGCAGATTTTACGACCCCCAATTCATTCAACTTGGAGCTTCCTCCATTCACCAACTTGGGAATGGCGGCCAAAGGTCCAGAATTGCCGGCGAAAAAGCGTAAAGTGGGCGGACTTATAGGCATAGGCGATTTCTCCAGCGGTTTCCACCCCCGCTGGTCCACCTCCAATTACTGCCGCCAGCTTTGCCGATTCTAGCTTCTTTGCTGTCACTTGAAGAGCACTTTTCGCTTCCAAGTGCGACCCGTTGACCTTGAACCCGGCAAATTGGGACTTTGTACCCGTGGCAATTACCAAAAGATCGTAGCTAATACCACAGTTATGGTTTCGCTGGCCAAATCGGCATTGGTCGCATTTCCATGGATAAACTTGCCCTTCTCGTTGGAAGTCTTGGCCATGAAGTCAGCAATTGAGAAAAAAGCATCGTCAATTTTGTCTAGTTGTACCAATAATCGAGGAGAGGCGATATTGAAGAATGAATGAGTAGACATCGAGATCACTGGAGTTCTTGTAGGGCCGAAACAGCAAAATGAGCCCCAAACGAGCCGCCGATAACCACAACCTTTTTCATGCTAAGAGATTCTATTGCTGCTATGAGATTCTACTACTACATTTTCCACGGAAATCTACTTTTTATATTTTTTGCGTGTTCGTCCACTTTGCAGAGAAGGGCCGAGATTGGGGAGTGGAAGTTACGATTGCCGGGTGTTTGGAGTGTTGGGTTTTGGTGAGCGCCGCACGTCAGGGAAGTGCCGGACTTTGCAAGCATGCACCAATTTGGCAATTGGTAAGTCAACTCCGCAGCCGACAATCAACATCTATAGGGCGAATTGAATGAGATGACTAATACATATAAGAACCCCTGGCATAATTAGTCATGATAACTGCAAATCAGTAATTTTCGCTTCTAGTACTATACAGACGAATACAATCGTCTGACTATTCATTTTCATTAGTAATGGATCTGCAATATTTTATTCTTTGACTTGGATACAGATCCTCAATATTCCGCTTCGAAGCTCCAACTGCCACAAGCTCTATTCCTTTCTCTTGCCCACTGGTTATGGTGCCACGTTTCTTCACTCGAAGAACATCAACCAAGAGGGAAGCGGGCAATCCTGCTCTTAATTCCAGATAATTCTATGCATCCTGCAAAGGTCATAGAAGGCACATCCTGCCTTTTCGAATCGCCTTGGCATCATTCTATTAATCACATACTGGATTTGCCGAAATCGTCTCCCTTAACTCCATGAGCTAGTTGTAACACTTGGCCGATATACAAACATCGCTTTCACCTTTCTGCTTTCCTGTGACCTTTTGCTTATTTTGAGCAGCTTATAGTTCGCCCCAATATCCAACCAGAACTTCTGGCTAAATCCTAGTTCACTTCCTAACTGCGGCGTTATTGAAGCCTTGTAGCTGTCTAAACAAAGCGATGCTCAAAATGTTACCCTTGAAGTCTACGGGAAATAACCGGATGGTAAAGGGCGGTTTCTCGTCAGGCTTTTCGTCAACTTAGAGGATTTCAATTGACTAACTAGATTTTCTGGAAGAACCTCTTGACTGCTTGCGAGTCAGAACCTGGGCCGATACTTTTATCTAATCGCCTTTCTTGGATTGTACGTATACATCTGTGGCATTTTGTCTGTGGGTATGGGAGGAAGTTCAAATCTGCTGGGTGAACAAACACTCTTTGGTAAGACCACTCTTGGAAATCTCAACAGACTTTGGTCAGATAATTAGATATTGCCCTTCTGATTAAGCTAATCAAGACAGAGTGAAAGAAGTCCCGAACCCGATCGAAATCACTCAATTCCAGGGTTCAGACACATTTCGGTTCCACACAAAAGTGTCTTTCTAGACATCTTCCCCTTGTAGCCCCTAATCTGCTCGCTTCTCACTTTACTCTATCGATTCTATAGATTATCACTAATATTGTAATAGATAAGGGTTCGTAGAATTAATACCGAAATTGTAGTTGTTCTTATAAAGCTAAGGGTGAGGAGCCTTTAAGTAGTCAAGACGCTCAAGGTAACGACGACGTAAGCGGAAAGAGGTGATAGAGGTAACGGGCCGGGAACGGGCGACAGAGATAGCGGGCCGGAACCGGGCCGCTTAGAAGTTAGCGTCAAAAGAAGCGACAAAGGTAGCGGGCCGGAAACGGGCCGCTTAGAAGTCGGTAAAGTCCAAAAGAAGAAGAATTAAGATAACAATAGATCAAACAACACTGATTTGGGTACAATCTGTTACAAATATACGAAGAAAATATTAGACCACAACAGCAATACGTGTCGCTAACTCTCCTAATCCGCCTTTAGAACGAAAGGAGTTCTTAAGAAAATCCGCTTAGAACATACACTTTATTCTTCCACAGTGCAATTGGCTTTAGACAGAAATAATTAATCTTTTGACTTCAACGTCGCTGGGCAACACCAATATTGTTCCAAGGAAGCGGCTCGGACGATAAATGTGGAAATGGAACATTGAAGAACAAGAACACCGATTGATGTACAGTAAAAAAATGCTTCTTTAGTATCTCCATTAAATTCCTAAGAATCTCATAATATTGTCTATACTTGAAATGGTCAAGCACGGTCAGACCCTCAGACAATACAGTTTGATAGACTGCATATATACTACAGGCACCGCCTTCCCCGCACACTATAATAAATATGGCCCGATTCGCTGTTCTTCTTCTTTGCCCCCGTTTCGCTGACGGGGGCCCCTCGATCTGTGAAATGTGAAATAGCTGAAAGAGGTAAAGCCTACGTCATCGCTAATCAATAGCTCGTGAGTATCTGCATTGCAGAATATAGTTTAGTATCCAACGTTTAAATTCAGACTCGACCAAAAGGCGTATTTGCAAGATTCGTTTCAAGCTGCCGATAGTTGGAGATTGCCTTAGAAGAATAGCGCTCAACCATTACATTTGCACAGCGGAGACCTTCAGACATGTCAAGGTGAGTCCAACACGTCCGGAAACATCACAACCAAAGATGTACTACATTTTTTTTAACAAATCAAGTTTATATATTTAGCAAGCTAACTATATAACTAAAGCAGGAGGAAATTATCCAAAAACCCCCGAGTGAAGAAAGTCACAAATGAAGTTCCGTGAAAAAATTTGGAAAGTAATGGAAGTAAAATTGAAAAATGTCCGCCACCGC